>CANTUT010000615.1:0-242500 GCA_947687605.1 Reutealis trisperma | reverse complement strand
ATACCATCATATTTATATGTTTATTTTTGTCATAGGCCATTGATCCTACGAATAGAATTGCAAATGAATTCATTCTTGATCTTTCCAAGGGTCCATTACAATATGTTATGACCTATCCTATTTACTTCGTAAACGGTTACAAGTTTCATACTGAAAAGCAAGGTTCGGGTAGGTCATCAATAAATAGCAGGGTATGTATAAAGGGTTCCACTTATAGTGAGAATGCATTTGACTATTATGGTCGATTAATGGATGTAATGCAATTGGAATACCCTGCACTTCCAATTAAGAGGACCATTTTGTTTAAGTGCAAATGGTTTGATCCAACACCAAATGTGGCAATGAAAGTTCATGAGTAATGTAATCTTATTGAAATCAACCACAGGCGGTGATTCAATAAATACGAGCCATTTATACTGGCAATGCAAGCTTGTCAAGTGTATTATGTTTCTTATTTGAGTCTACGATGAGATAAAGCGGATTGGTGGGTAGTATGCAAGATAAAAGCTAGATCAGTTGTAATGATTAAGGAGGATAGTGAAATAAGTACAACATCTGAAGAATCATTTTAGGACGATAAAGTTGATGAGCCTATGCTCAAAGTTAATGATGACGAGCGTCCTGCAACTTTAAATGATCCTAATAAGTGATTGGTTGAAATGGATGATGAAGATGATAATGATACAGAAGATGAACCCGAATTTGATTCAAATGTCGAGACATCTGAGGAAAACATATATGAAGATGAGCTTGAAAAAATAGATTCTAAATAGATGTATTTATATTTTAGTGATTGTGTATGGATTTTACCTAAATTGTGTAAATAAATATTATTTTTCTATTTAGAATGTTACGTTATATCTCAATGAAGTCATTCTAACTTGTGTTGTAATTTTTTTTTATATATTTACATTGTTATTCTGCAATTATGCCATATTTTATTTTTATTTTTTTTTGCTTTTTATGTACGATTAAATAATGAATGAATTTATTAAAACTAACGAATTGTATAGATGTCGACTTTGAGACGTGTACCGACTCTTGGAAATACTGCTGGTAATAGTACATCGATGTTCTAGAAACGACGTCACTTGCAGGGAGGGCCTACTACCACTGGTGATCTTTCTACCACTAGTGCATAACTTCCCACTACCTTTTCTTCTTTACCATCTATCTTTCCTTCTATACCTCCCACATTCACCCTTTCGACCATCACCACATAGATTCCTTTATCCTCTCCTCCTTCCACGTCTATTACTCCATCCACTGGTCCTATATTTTCATCACCTTCCATTATTCCTTCTTCCATTACCCTTCCATCTACTATGCCTTCTTCTGTTACTCTTTCATCCACTGTTCCTTTTTCTGTTACCCCTCCATCTACTATTCCTTCTTTCATTACCCCTCCATCCACTGTACCTTCTTTAGTTACCCTTCCATCCACAGTTTCTTAAACC
The DNA here is from genome assembly GCA_947687605.1 of Reutealis trisperma. Classification (NCBI taxonomy): domain Eukaryota; kingdom Viridiplantae; phylum Streptophyta; class Magnoliopsida; order Malpighiales; family Euphorbiaceae; genus Reutealis; species Reutealis trisperma. The sequence goes on along the minus strand of CANTUT010000615.1, from coordinate 241,043 downwards.
ATTACTCCATCTACCCATCCTTCATTTTCTACACTTACCATCATTACCTCTACAGCTGCTCCTACCACTGCAGCAGGTCCATCCACAGCTCCAACAATCCTACCACCAGATCCGAGATGTAAGCAGCATCTCACGCTAGTTAAAGATGTGTAAGTATTATATTTCTTAAGATAATTCTTAATTTTTAATCTCTTACTTTTTGTTTAACTAACATTTAATTGGTTTAATTATAGGATGTATCTGTTGGAGTCGATGTAAATAATTTACAAGATATTCAAGAACCAGTTGAGACTTGAAGGCACGCATTAGAATCAGTGTCTTAGGAGACGAAAGAGTTCTACTAAAAAGAGTTTCAGGTAATGAATAATATATATATATATATATATATATATATATATATATATATATATATATATATATATATATATATATATATATATATATATATATATATATATATATATATATATATATATATATATATATATATATATATATATATATATATATATATATGTAAAATACTATATAACAACATAATAAGTATAATAAATATAATTAAATATAACAATATATAATAAATTGTAATGATATATAATAATTTATGAGTAGTATCTATTAAATAGATACACACTATTAATAAATTAATTTTGAATTTTATTTATTAATAATTATTTATATGCTAACTTGTATTTTTTTTTTAGAAGTACTACTACTAGAACATGGCTATATCAGAGATGATGAAGACAACCTTCTTTAAGAAGGCTGCAATTTGTTACAAGAACCTCCTCTACGATGTCAAGAGGAAGGGGAAGAAAGAGACGTGGATCCCTCAAGAAACTTGGGATGCTTGGAAGAAATACTGGAATTCTCTCGAGCATAAGCAATTATCCTAAAAGACATCTTTGAATAGGAAGTTAGATAAAGGTGGTCCAGCATGTGAACCATTTAAGTATACTGGAGGGTTTGTCCTTGCAATGGAGCATGCTAGAAAATTGGTAAGATGTTGATTTTTATCATAATAAGTAATTAAGTCGTAATCTAATTTTGGTATGTATTTTAAAAATTCATTTATTTCTTTTAAGTTTTTAATTTTATAATTTTTTTATTTACTAATTTTAGTTTCATACTTTTAATTTTTAACATAGAAATGATATTGATCGGGAACCTACTCCTGAGGAGATGTTCATGCGCATCCACATGAAGAAGGAAGACCGACAGAACTTTGTCGACCAGCGCTCCTAGCAGATTCATATAAGTATAAATTACCAATTTTCCTATTAAAGTAAATTAAAAAATTTAAATGCTAGCTATTATTATATCAAAAATAGGAGGATCTCAGAAACCTCCGCGAGCAGATGTCATAGTTGGCCCTCAAATCCATTGAGCCACCTCAGATAGATGAGTTTGAGCTATACTTTAGAGTTATTGGGGGCTAGGAGGAGGGATGAGTCTATAGGATGGGTTTGATGGCTCGCTCATTCGAACATCTAAGAGCCAGTTCTTCCTTAGCTCCATCATCGCCACCGCCACCGCTACTGCCACCTACAGTTAAGCATATTCATTAGGAGATTGATAGGTGAGTAGTTCAAATTCAGGAGGAGATGCAGTAGACATTTTAGGAGTAGGTCCACCAGCAAGTCGAGTTGCAGATTTAGCAGTTCTTCTCACGGTACTTTGCTGGTAGTGTTGCTCCTTCACTTGTTCCATCACACTTCAGCTAGAGATGCTACTATTGCTACTGTTGTGCATATATAGTAGATTTGGAGCATGGCTAGTATCATCAAGAGGGCCACAATGAGTAGGACGAGGAGGATGATGATGCACACGAGCACGATTAATTATTTTTTTCTTTTTTTAGTTTAGTTATTTGTAATATTTATATGGTGTACAATATATTATATTTTTTGTAAATAATATTACTTTATATAATACTTAATTTTGATATTCATATTATATATTTATTTATAATTTTTTAATTGATATATATTTTATAAAATTAATTTATTAAATATTTTTATATATTTAAAAAAATATACTATCCAACTTATTGACGGATCACTGACTGAATATAATTATTAAAAAAATATTTTTCTATACTTTACTGATGGATTACTAACCGAATATGTTATTAAATTATTTTTTAAAACAATTTACTGACAGATTATTGACCATTTCTTTTAAAATATTTTTTAAACGTAATTTATTAACAAATTACTGACCATTTTGTTAAAATATTATTTTTGATTGTAATTTACTGACAGATTATTGACCAATAACATTATGTAATTATATTTTAATGACATATTATTGACCGATTACTGATGAGTATTTTTATTTACTAACGGATTAGTGAATATTTTTATTTACTAACGGATTAGTGATGGACTATGATTATTTTAGACATTTTTTGAATGAAATTACCAACCATTTTATAAAGAAATATTGACCGTATTCCATCGGTAAATTTATTGACGGATTGCTTTATCTATCATTGATATATTACTGACCATCGATTTACCGATAGATTTTCTCTATCCCCAATCCGTCAGTAAATACATTTACTGACGGATTTCTTATATTTAGTAATGGCATTTTCCATCGGTAAATGATGAGATTTTTGTAGTGATTTCTTCCACAAGCACTTTTTGATGGCAACATAAGAATAATTACTTAAATTTCATTTGGAAAAAATAATAAAATTTATTTGGAAAAAAGTAAGGTGAGTAAAGAAATAGGGAATAGAATACATAAGGAAGAAAAAGTCCTTTTTCCCTTGTTTTGTTTGGAAAATGGAAATACGAGGGATTGAAAATGTTGAAGGAAAAAAAAAGAAGCAAATTTACTATTATATCATTCTTTTCTTTGACTAAAGCGTGAAATATGGTAAAAAAAAATATTATTTAGAGAAAAGTATAAAAAAGTACTATGAAATTGTAGTCATTTTCATTTTAAGGTCTATGTTAAATACTTTTCACAAAAAGAAGTATGTGGTTCATTTTGCTAACAATTATAGGGTCTATCACTTTATATTTCATTAGTTCTATGCTGATGTGGCAATTTGATCATTAAAAATAATTTTTTATAACATGATATCCAAATAAGAAAAAGAAAATGAAATCCACAATAAATCTAAAAAAGGTATTTTTAATTTTAATAAAAATCAAAAGATATTTTTGAAATTTTATTTGAAATAAAAATAATTTTATATAAAATTAAAAGGAAAAACTTTAGTTATATCTCTTTAGAGATTAGAAACCCAATGAAACAAATCTCACTAGTCACCACGTAGCTTGTTTAGATGTAGAGAAAATTTAAGAAAGAAAACCTATATCACCCTATAATACCTGAAGTTTTTCTAAGATACAAAGAGCGAAGTAATGACCGTGATGAATGGTGGAGGCCTATTATAGAAATATAAGCATTTGGCATTTGATGGAAGTGTATAAGTTAAAGAATAAGTGTTGTTGCTTATGAAGTCTAAGTTGAAGAGATGGTTAAGGTATTTCAATTGGACTTCTATACTAGTTATGGGAAAAGGAATGGGAAATGATGGACTCTTTATGTAAGTGACTGTCTAACATTAAGGATAAGATTAGTGACCAAATTAGAATTTTAGTAAGTAAGGACAAGCATTAAAGACTAAGAGAAGCTTTTACGATGAGGACAGATTGGATATGAAATAAAGCGAAAGGGAAGCTTCAACAACAAGACGAGGATTAGTTACAAGGATGAATTTCATAAGCAGAGAGAAGCCTAGATAGATGAGCCTAGAGTTACCAAGAATGACGATGAATGGTGAAAGGTTTTATTGATGAAGCAAGGTAGACTTATGAGCTTGATAGAAGTGAAGCAAGCATAAGAGTTCAATATAGATGAAGTGAATTGAGTATATCAAAATGAAGAGCTCAGTAAGAAGAAGATGAAGCAAGTAGAAAGTTTAGTATGAGCAAGGTGAATTGAGGAGCTTCATATAAGTGGAACTAGTTGCGGTACTCAGCAACAAGGCTACAAATGCTTATGAATTGACAAAGCAAGCTATGAGACTCAATAGTGAGGCTATAACTTCTTGTATAGGTTTTCAAGAAGAGCTGAGAGGCTTGGTATTATATAGTGATCAAAAGGTATAAACAAGTTTAAGTTATTATAGCGAGTTCTTTTGCATGGCTTATGTTGTAAGATATTTATGGACAGATGGAAGATAATGAATGATTGATGTTACGATTCACCTATCATTAAACAATGTTTTATGAAGAAATGTGATAATAAGTGTATGGTTAAAAGTACAAGCTACCTACCACTGGACATTTTGCAGAAATTATATGGCCTTAATTAAAAATTACCTTCCTAATGAATAGGCTGTTAGCCACTTAGAACATTTTAAATTATTTCTTATTTCTATATAAATACCAATGGACCATTCTAGAATGCAATCGTTCCATCTTCTCTTTCATTTTTTTTTCTTTTCATAGCTTAAAGTTACATTATTTCTTTCAAAATCTCTAAGTCCTAGCCAAATTTTAGATCCAAATATGATATCTTTTATTCTCTCTTTCTTCAAAGAAATTAACTGATCTCAAATATTTGACCTAAGATCCAAGTTATAGATCGTTCTTCAAATTATGTTAGAAGAGCTCTAGGTAGATCTAGAGGATAGTTATGTAGATATTGTGAGCCTAAGGATGGTGATGCCAAACTCCATGATGATCAGATAGCTATTAAAGAGACTATAACTAGTAATGTAAGTTATGAAATGTGTTAATACATGTTAACACCTGCCATAAATTTATTCTATTAAAAATCTCTTGATTTGATGTATTTCGAAAATTATTCCTTCTTGTATTACTGCTACCACCTATTGAAGTTTAATATTGTATTTCCTATTGAAAATGTAAAAGCCATTTTAAATGTAAAACTGACTGTTAATGATTGGCAAAGCCATTTGAACTAACCTAATGTTTATTGATAATGACCTACTAAACCAACTTCTAGCTTTGACCATACATTGACAGAATAGTTGGACTAGTTGGAAAAAATCCATTAGGTAGTGTGTACACTAGTGACTCAACTTATAAGGTCTATAAACAATGTTAGAATGGAGTGAGATCTTTTACTATTATTGAGACTTATGGGGTTTGTGATATTGTCCTACCCATTAGATCTCCCACTATTATAATATGATACTGAGACCTATTAGTATTGTGGTTATGTTTCATCCTGAGTTCTCCCACTATATCATATTTTTCTATCTTGGCATATTGTTTGCTTGGTGCCTTTTTGTCCTTGAAACGTATGTATGTTCTTTATTACCCATTAAATTGACTTGTATAGAAATGAAGTACACTGATTTTTTGTTCCTTCTTGAAATCCCTATATTGACATGTATTTCATGATTTACTAAGTTGAAGCCTCACCATATCATATGTGGATTTCAAGTGTAGAAAGAACTAGAAATAGTGCTGATAGAGTCTCTCGACCGTTCTTTTCCATCAAGAAGTTACATAAATATATAAGTTCTTTTAAGATCATAAATTTTATGAAAATCATAGCTACTTATCTCTATTTTAAATGCCACATAGTTTGAAAAGATTATATATAGAATGATTTAATTAGAAATAAAATAAAATGAAAGATTTTGATTTGGCCCACTATATGATCTATGTATATATATATAGTATAATTATTTATGACTATGTGTATGGATTCTGGACATGTTAATAATAGTATTGGTTCTATGAGTTTTAGATGGTCTTAAATCTGTGTATATCTTAGGACCATTGCGCCATTGGAAACGGGGCATGACACACCGCAAGCCACCTTATAGGAATCAGAGGTGGCATGAAAATCAAAGGTGGCATGAAAAACTAAAAAAAAATTCATTATATCTAGGGATGGCAATTTAGCCCGCCTCATTAGGTACTATCTCGCCTCGTCCTTAATGGGGTGGGTAATACGCATCTTGTTTATTAAATTGTGCGGAAAGGGTTTAAAAAATTAAAAGCTGAATCGAGTATGGGGCAAGGGCGGATAATACTATAACCTGCCTGATTATATATATAATATATATTTTTTAAATTTTCAATTATTATATATATATTTGATATATCATTTTTAATTTATAGTTTATTTTTTTCCTATGTAATATATAAATTATATTGTATAAATATGTAGAAAATATATTTAAATGAATAGGTATATATATGAAAAATTAATATTAAATAATTTTTTAAAGAAAAAATAAAAATGGGTATATCGCAAGTACTATCCCATTTTATTACCTGCTCTGCTTCGTCCCGTAGTGGGGTGGGTGGCGAGGCAGGTACAGGTAATGAAAAATCTATTCCATACCCGTCCGGCTGTTATCCCTAATTATATCATTATTTATTATCTGATTACGGTCTATTATAAGAAGAATATATAAAAATCGATTTGTCACAGAAATCTCAATTCCCAAATGTCTTTGATGTAACTTTAACCTTACTATATTGAGTAATATTATACTTTAATTGTGGCCTAATTATTCAAAAAATCTAAAATTGTAAGTCTTTTTTTCAATAATAGAATAATATTAATAGAATAGAGTAATAAATCAATAAAAAATAAAATTATTTAAAATTAAGTAATATTTATGAATAATATTAGTAAATAAATATATAAAAATAAATATGCATAAAAAAATATATAGAATAGATATAGAACGTCCAAAGCTTTTAATTTTGTCAATTTTGTTGAATTGCAATTTTAGTTGCAATTACGTCCAAGTCAAAGAAGAAAGTCAAAATTAAAAATAAAAAAATAATACTATATTCTTAACGAAAATAAAATAATTATACTAATATTTTTTTCTCTCTTTTTACACTATAGCTTCACTTCCCTATCTTTCTCCCTTTCAATTTAAGAAATCTAACTCTTTCTTTTTTATATATTATGATTCCCATCTTGATATGAAAAGAGAATTTATATTTCTTTTTTTCTTTTAGGCATGAAAATTAATTTAATGCAATAATGATTATTTTATAACTTTATGAAATAAATAAATGTTAATGAGAAATAAAGGAGAAAGAGTGATGAAAGGTGGATTGAGACGTAAAATAAAGTAAAAGAAAATATTGATTTACTGCAATTATGAAAATAATATAATTTTTTTAATTTCAATTGACCAATTTATTTCACTTGGATACAATTGCATCTAAATTCAAAAATTAGGACAAATTTGATAAAATTAAAAGTTTTGGACAAAATTGAATAAACATAAAGTTTTGGATTTTTTTTCTTTTATTATTAAGCCTCTAACTTTTACTAATTTCTCAAATCATAATACAACTGTTTATACAACTCCAAAATTTCTAACAACCAAAATATGACATGTTGGTAAAGGAATATTGGGCACAAATTAAGCGGAAGCAATATGATGAGTGAAATTTCAAACATTTTAAAATTTCACTTTCACCCAAATGGGTCAAATATACACTCAAGCAATCATCTAATTATTGTATAAAATACATGTAAAGGAAAGAAGAGCAAGTGGAAATCAAATTACCTCTTGAAGCATAACAAGTTTGTTTCTTTTTCTTTTTTCTAAAAGCTCCCCACTTGATAAGTCTCTAGATCATCCACACCAAGTTCCACCTCCAAAATTCACTTTGGTTTCCTTTGATGTTCTTGATTCACTCTCTTGGTAGCCCAAATTGATTAAAGATCTTCTTAGACAAACCTTTGGTGAATTGATTTCTTTTTGTTGCTATGGAAAGATGTTTTCAATACAAGAAACTTTTGTTCTTTTACAAAGAACAAAGATAAAGAAATGAAGAACAAGAAATTTGAAGAACACTTCTTTTTCTTTTCTCTCAAGACTTAGTTGCTAAGTTTTCTCAATAGAAAAGATGTTCATCAAAACCCTTTTGCCAAAACAAACACTATCATATTCTATATATAGCCAAAAACTCTTTGTTGGAGAGAAGGGAACATATTAGAAATTTAAATTGCTTTTAGCTTTAAGTTACCCTTTATGGTTTATGATTATTTCTTTTAAGCCTTAAACAGTTAAAAGATCATTTTGACCTTAGTAAATGTTCTCTAACCCCCTAAACTTATACCATGAGTTTTAGGATTAGTGAATCTATAACCCCTAAATTGCCTCTCTCCATATCTCATATGAGCTTGAGCTATTTAGGGTTTTAACTAAAACTGAAAATTAATTCTTTTAACTTATCCACTATCTTAATTAATTTAATCCTTTTCATTTATATCACATAAAAATTAGGATTTAATTAATCAGAAATCCTTTTGATTTAAACTTTAGGACATGAAGAGGTCCTTATAAATTTAGTTACAAGTTCAATCATTTTACCACTAATCAATAAATTAAATATTTTAATTAATTATTATAGTAAACCTTTTATACTTGGAAGGTGAATAATTTTGGTATGTCACTTTCTAGGTTCATGTGCAATTAGCAACAAGATTGAGAAAAATATTTTTCTCTACTAATGTGAAATTTGTATTTCACCTTTAGTCCCATAAATCATGAGTGACGTATAGTATAGCATATCATGACTATCAAATTAGGATGAATGTAAGTGTTTGATTACATATTCATTTCATGGGCCATCAATCGTAATTAATGTATACTAAAATCCCTTCATTATGAAGTCTCGACCTTGGCTAGCATCATGGATTTGTCAAACTCTAATATGCTTCGATCATATGTCTATATCTTAATTCTAATTCTTGATAAAATTGATTCCTACTAGAAACATTTTCTAGTGAATCTTTACTACCTCAGCCAAGGATTTAATTATCTAGAATGATCAATACCATAAGATTTCTTCCTTGTTTATTCAAGTTAATAAATTCTTTGTTGGCGGCCACTTACCTCCATACATAACTAGTTAGAACCATCACATACCATATACCTTTACTTGAATAGCATTAGTATATAAGCAATAATAAATTCTAATTACCGATTAATGAGATATAGTGTCCCTCAAGTCAAAAGACTACATTATAATTATGACCAAAATGATGATTTATTAACTACAAATAAAACTCCATATTATCATCATCTAACGTCACAATTCAACTATTCATCATATGAATATCTACATATTTATATTGACAACATTTGTCACATAGTATAATACTCATCGTCTCTATAATCATAAATATCACATGCTAATTATAGGATATAAATAGAGGTGATAGTCTTTCAAAATTAATGATGTCTAGTCATTAATCCTATGACCATGAACATTTCAAAATATTTGTTTGAGAGTGATAAGTCATCCATATTTTCACACTTGAGAATAGATCCTCTTACAAAGTACTTATGGGCTACAAATATATATTTAATAAAATGGAACAAGTTCTTTTATAAACATATATTTTATTGCCAATTAGGCATAATGTTTTACATTTACATAAAATATACATTGCTTTAGGACATATACTTTGACAATCTCCTACTTGCACTAGAGCCAATCAGTGCAATATCTAAGTCATATCTTCTCAAAATGAAATTCTAGCTGTTGCTGACTCATTGCTTTAGTAAGTAGATTTGCCATATTTTCAGCTGAAGCTATTTTTTACATGGCTATTTTGCCTTTCTCAATTATCTCTATGATAATATGATAGCAGGTTTTTATGTATTTGGATTTCTAGTGAGACCTTGATTCATTTGCTTGAGCTATAGCTCTATTATTGTCGCACTAGAGAGGAATCGCTGACTCAATGACAGGAATCACTCTAAGTTATATTACAAACTTTCGAATCCAAACAACTTCTTTTGCAGCATCGAATGCAATAATATATTCAGCTTTTGTAGTGGAATCTGTAGTAGTTGAAAATAAATCCAAAGATAGACTTTCTATTATCACTATCTTACTGGAAGTCAAAATCTGTAAACCCATCTGCATTAATTAATATGCCTATCTCTTGAAGTGTAGTAACCGAAGAATACAATGAGAAAAAAAGTAAAGAAACTGAAATAAAATTACAAGCCAAAAATTAAAAAAAAAAAAACAAATTACAAAACTATAAACAATTACATAAAAAATCACAAAAATTTCAACTATAAAATATTTTTCAAAAATTCAACTATAAAATTCTCAAATATTCTCAATACACACAAAAAATACAAAAATTTTAACAAATTACATATATACAAAAATTCCAACAAATTACATACTCTCAAAATTACATAAACCTAAATTTAGACACAAAATTTTCAATAAATTACATCATGTATGATACAAAAAATTCCAAGAAAATACAAAAACTATGGAAATTCCAAACAATTTACATACAAAAATCAGATACAGTATTTATTATATATAGAATTTACATACAAAAATTACATACAAAATTTACATTTTATTATATACATAATTTTAAAAAAAATTCCAAAATTTCAAATAATAATTTTAAAATTACCAACCAAAACAATTTCAAAATTTTTGAAATTTTGAAATTTCCAAAATTTTATTTTGAATTCTTGATTTTTAGAATTTTGAATCCCAAAAATTACATTTTGATTTATAATAACACAATTAAATAAAAAATTTCAAAGTAAACAAACACAACTAATAATTAGAAATTTGCATTCTATTTACATCAAACACATAAACAAACACAACTAAATAATACAAAAATTACAATAACAAAAGAGAAACAAAGAAAATAAAAAACAAAGAAAATTATATGTATAAACAAAAAAAAAAGTGCAAAAACTAAGTAAAGAACACTTTACTTGACGGACGGACGACAATGGAATTGATAAACGGACGAATGGACAATGGTGAAGATAGTAGAGTAGCAGAGAAGAGGGGAATTGGAGAAAGAGAGAAGGAAAGAAGAAGATAAGAGAAGAGAGGAAGAAGAAAGAACATATGGGTTTTTATAGAGAAATTTATCGATTGAATCACTGACCATTCACCCACTGAATTTAAATTGTATTAAATATTTACCGAACGAATTAGCTACCGAAAGCCACTTGTCAAAAATAAATGGTCGGTAATCCATCGGCAAATATACAACCATTAAATTTTTTGTATATTTTTATTACATTTACCGACTATTAGATTTTGAAATGTGGCAATCGGCAGCTAAATCGGTTGGTAAATTTTAATGCGATCTAAAGTTTCATACCTGACTTCTGTTTTACAGTTAGTTGGTAATCGGTCGACAAAGTGTATAATTTATTGATTGATATATTTTTTCCATGTGGCATTCAGTCATAAATCCGGTCGGTAAACATTAATATCTATTAAAGTTTTGCGCCTGACTTTTGATTTACGTTTGATAGATAATTGATGATAAATCAGTTAGTAAATTAACACACCAACCATTCTTGCCAAACTCACTAACCAATTTCATCGGTAATCTTAGTTTGTAATCAGTCGGTAATATATTGGTATCTTGATTATATTTTTTAGTTTCAATGTTGGTGTTCGATCAATAATTATTGATTGATTCCTATCGATTGGTAATTTTCAATTACCAATCAATTCCTGCTAAATAGTAATTTCACTCGGTGAATCAGTGTTTCATTATAGTGCAAAATGATAATGTTAATCAAATCAAAGGACCTTAACACATATTCCTATGTTGAGCTAATTAGATGAAAAGAGAATTATGATGATCAAAGGAAGAAAACAATTGTGTTGAAAGTTTCATCAAATGATGAATACAATTCATACATTGATAAAGATGAAGAAGTAGCAGTATTGACCAAATAAATTTAGAAGGATGATTAGAAAAGATAAAAGATAATTTTAACAAGGACACAAAGAGTACCCATCTATATGTAAACCAACAAAGAAGAAGCAAACGTATATGGTTTGTTATGAATGTAACCAATTTTAGCTTGGACGTATAAAACCTAAATTTCCCAAATTAAAGAAAAAGTACAAGAAATTTGAAGGAAAATATGCCATGGTAGCAACTTAGAGCAATAGTGAAGTTTCCTCATCTAATAGAAATGAAACTAATGAGAATGATATAGTTGCAAATGTGTGTCTAACAACTGATAAGGATATCTCATAGTTAGATAAGATTAAAAGCGTAATCCCTATTAAATTGTTGTATAGTTTATCTCTATCTATTGTTATCTATTATTAACAAACCATAGCTATGTACTTGTGCAAATATACAATAATACATCAATGAAAGATAGGTTATAATTCCTCTAAAATATACATTCTTTACATGGTATTAGAGCCATGGCTACTAAACTTGCCTTAACCACTATTGCTGTTAGCTCTTCATCATCCACTATGCTACCACCTTCACCAAACATCGCTCATCAACTGTCTATGAAACTAATCTTCAAATTTTCTCTTATGGCAAACTCAATTTTTGCCTCTTCTGAATGGTTATAATCTTGCTCACCATATTGATGCTTTACTGAACCTCCCTTTAAAACTCTTACCAATGGAGAACCAAATCCTAAATATATTAAATGGTTTCGAGCTGATCAAATTGTTCTCAGCTAGTTGATTAGTTCCATGTCTAAATCTATAATTCCTTAAATTGTTGGTTTGAATTTGGCAAAGCAAGTTTGGCAACATCATGTTGCAATTTATTCCTCCGACTCTCAACTTTAAGTTTGCTTACTGAAAGGTCAATTACAAAAGCTCAATCATGGCTTAAATGAAACAATTGGTGCTTATATACAGTGTGTAAAACATCATGCTGATCACTTTGCAGCCTTGAATAAACTGGTTTCTAATGATGACCCTGTGGGCGCAATCATGAACAGATTAGTTCCTTCTTATATTTGTATGCTCCTTTGAATCTTGCTTATAGTCAGTAAGCTATGATAAACTCTATAGTTTATTATTGAGTGAAGAACTGCAATTGCTTAAAGAAAATTTTGATGTTGCCCCAACTACTTAATACACTTCTCATAACAATTATGGTTTATGAGATTTAAGATCAAGCACTCGTGGTGGCTGCTCCTCTCATGGTAGGCAACGTACTTTTAATACTTATCAAACTCCACCATCATCACAGCAACAAGAAATCCAATGTGACACATGTCAAGGCTATGGTCATACTTCTCGCGAATACCCTTCTCCAAGGCCAATAACCCAATCCAAGCCTCAAGCCAATTTCTCCTTTTCTCATGTTGGTACTAGGCAATCTTAGGCTATTGAATCTTGAGCAAATCATCATCTAATGAAAAATTTGGATGACTTAGACATCAAAACCAACTACAATGGCATAGATGAAATTACTATCGAAAATGGTGAAACAATTTCTATCACTCATATTGGCTCTACTCTTATTTTGTTAAATAATAATTCCTTTGTACTCAATGATATTTTGCGTGCTCCTAATGTCTATCAATATCTCCTTTATTGAAGCTAACTCTGTTTCTATTGAATTTTTCCCTTCTTACTTTGATATTAAGGACCTCCACACAAAACAAACATTAGACTGAGGCCCAAATAGTGAAGGTATTTACAAACTAGTTGGGGACATTCTATTATCATCGTCAACTACTCCTTAAGCTAATTTTGCTTCTTTTTCCACTTGGCATCAACATTTGGGTCATGCTAATATTTGAGTGGTCAAGATAGCTTTATCATCTTCATCTATTTCATTTAAAGATGATTATTCATTTTGTAGTGTTTGTAGTGTTAGCAATTCTCATAAATTACCATTTACTGAATCTACTTTTGTTGCTACTCAATTGTTAAAACTTGTTTGTTCATATTTATAGGATCCGTCACTAGTCCCTTTAGTCGATGGTGCCTCATACTATGTTTTATTTTATGATCATTTTAGCAAATATTGTTGGATTTATTTTCTTGCTCATAAATTTGATGTTCTTTCCTCTTTATCAAGTTTCATAAATTGGTTGAAAAATATTTTGGTTGTCTAATTAAATCTTTTCAAGCTTATTGGGGTAGGGAATTTCAATCTCTCACCTTTTATTTATCAAATAATGGAATAACATAACGTGTTTCCTATCCCTACACACCGGAACAAAATGGTTGTGCGGAAAGGGAACACCATCATTTCGTTGAAACAAGAAGGACTTTATTGAATCATGCTTCTATTCCATTAAAATATTAGACTTATGCATTTAAGACTGTTGTTTTTACTATCAATACACTTCCAACACCCAAATTGAAAAACTAATCACCATTTGAAGTTTTGTTTAATTAAAAACCTGATTACTCTCAATTATATATCTTTGGGTGTCTTTGTTTCCCATGGCTCAAACCATATTCCAAAAATAAATTGAACTCCAAATCTCACCCATGTGTTTTTCTTGAATATAGCAAACTTCACAAATGATTAAACAACTCATTGATGCCTATTATCATCTCTATTCCATATTTTGTTCATTAGAATTTACAAGTACCACCATGGCATGATGAAGCTAGCATTCTTAGTGTTTCCCCATCTCAAAATCAACCATTTAATGTTGCATCATTGACCTCCATACAAGAAACAACTAGCAACCAGCAGCCCAAACCCGTTGCACTTGCTATAAGTGCAGCAACCTTGACAAAAACTACCTAGGCTTCTATTGTGCCCGCAATGTCTGTAGCACTTGCAACGACCTGCACCCCTCCTTCTTTAGAACATGCTCCTCCTAACTTGCCTATTGAACCCCCACAACAACTAGACCATAATAAAACCTATATGATGGTCACAAGAACACAAATAGGCAACTTGAAACCTAAGAAAATATTTAATCTTGCTGCTATTGTGTTTTCAACACCTACCACCTATACTAGAGCTTTTCACAGTGAAGAGTGGCATAATGCTATGGTGGAAGAAATTAATGCTTTATTTCATATTGGTACTTGGACTCTTTGTTCCCAAAAGACCGAATATGAATGTTATCGACTGTAAATAGGTCTATCGGATCAAACAAAAACCAGATGGAAGTATCAACAAGTATAAAGCTCATTTGGTAGCTAAAGGGTACCATCAATGACCTGGGGTTCATTTTATAGATACTTTCTCTCTAGTAATTAAACCTGTTATGATGCACCAAATTCTTTCTATTATTGTTTCCTCAAATTAGAAGGTTCATCAATTAGATATTTCAAATGCTTTCCTTCCTAGAAAACTTGAAGATACTATTTATAGAGAACAACCACTAGACTTTGTTGATAAAGATCACAAAAATCATGTGTGTTTGTTGCAACATTCTCTCTATGGTGTCAAATAAGCTCTGAGATAATGGTATAAATGCCTTATTGATGTTTTATTGTCTCTGAAATCTCAAAGTTCCAAGACTAACACTTCTCTATTCTATCTTTGCAATAAAGGTACTGTTGTTTTCTGCCTTATCTACATTGATGACATATTGATTACTGGAAGTGATGAGACTATGGTTCAAAATGTTATTACTTCGTTGAGTAATCACTTTTTGTTAAAAAGACTTAGGTTCTCTTGGTTATTTTTCTTGGTATAGAGGCCATATGGAGTGAAGATTCACTGTTATTAACTTAGACTAAGTATATTCATGATTTATTAGCAAAAGCGGGGATGAAAAATTACAGCTCTTTGTCCACTCTAGCATTTACTACTTACAAATTTTCTTTAACAACTGGTGATCCACTTTTTGATCTGGTACAATATTGAAGCGTTGTAAAAGGCTAACAATATTTGGCTCTGACTCGCCTTGATGTTTCCTTTACTATGAACATAGTTTCATAATTTCTTCATGCTTCTACTACTAAACATTTAATTGCTATAAAGAGAATTTTGTGTTACTTGCGAGCAATAGCAACACATGGCCTCATAATCACTAAGTCCAGTAACTTCCAACTCTATTCTTATGCTAATGCTAATTGGGCAAGCTTTATTGATGATTGCAAATCAAGTTTAGGCTACTTAGTTTTTCTTAGGTCCAATTTGGGGTCATGGAGTTCAAAGAAACAGAAAATGGTCTCAAAATCATCAACGGAAGCTGAATATCGTGTACTTCTGAAACTATTTAGTTGCAATCTCTTCTAGAAGAAATTAGATACAAATCTAATCTTGCATTGAAGTTGTGATGTGATAATCTTGGAGCCACATTTATCACTGCAAATCTAGTGTTTCACTCATGAACCAAGCATCTAGAAGTTGATTTTCAATTTGTTCATGATAAGGTTGCAAAGAAGGAGCTTAAACTGCTGTACATTTCATCCAAGGATCATCTTGCTAACATTTTAACAAAACCACATGCAAAACTTCGGTTCCTATTTCTTCAAGACAAGTTTACTATTTCTTCAAAACGAGTACAACTTGCGGGGGCGTGATAAGGATATCTCATAGTTAGATAAGACTAAAAGTCTAATCCCAATTAAATTGTTGTATAGTTTATCTCTATTTGTTGTTATCTATTATTAACAAACCTTATTAGTTGTATACTTGTATAAATATACAACAATACATCAATGAAATATAGGTTACAAGTCCTCTAAAGTACACGTTCTCCACAACAACAAGAAGTGAGAGTGATGAAAATGAATTTAATGAGGTAAATTTTGGATTTGTCGTTCAAAATGAATTATATGATGCATTTGAATTGGCACATAGAGAACTTAATATATCTACAAAAATGTACTCACCTTGAAAAAGCAATTTTCCAAGTTGAATGCCAATCTTGAAATACTAAAGGAGTAGAATTTGCATTTAACCTCTAAACTTGATTTTCAAAGAAATTAAGTACATCATTTTACAATCTCATGTGAAAAGTTTGATGAGCTTAACAAGAAAACAAAATTTTGAAGGAAGATGAAGACAATCTAGTTTTAGAATTTGAAAATGAGAAGTTGCAATATGATTTGAAAAGATTTTTGAAAGGGAAACAGACCCTTGATACTTTTACTTAATGCATATATTTTTTAAAAATGAAAACGAAGATATTGGTTATGTTGATTATAAAAAATGAAAAATTAAAAAAAAATCAATTTGTAAAAGCATCATCTATATTTGAATGATCATCTAATATTAATTTTTTTTATTGTAATCAAACTTAGTATACTATTAGAAGGTGTTTTGTTAAGAAGAGCAAACCTAAGAAGATTTGGGTCCTAATGAAATTTTGTCAATTTTATCCTCATTTTTAAAATTAATTACAATTGCGATCAACTCTCAAAATTGGGGATAGCAATGTGTAGTGTATGGATAGGGTAGTATAATTCCCTTACCCATACCTAAATAGGTGCATGTCTACTCGTATCCCTTTCCATGCCCATACCTATTTGGGTAATAAATTTTAAATCCGTCTCCATACTCATAGGATATTGGGTAACCTACGGGTGACTCATTATCCAAATAATTATTAAATTATTTTTAAATATATGTATAAATTTAGAATATTTGATTTAAAAAATAAAATGAATTTGTATAATAAAGAATATATTGATTTAGGACAACTGATTACTTGATATTTAGGATATTTGATTTGATTTGATTTCTTAATATAAAATTATAAATGCTAAAATTTCAAATAACAGAGTATTCTAATAAATTGTGGAATTTAATAAATGATATTAAGACAATATTAAGGAGAAGTAAATACAAAATAGAGTAAATTAATATAATAAAGAAAAGAAATAAATATCACAGATAATATTAACTTCAAATATAGTGATTATAAAATATATATATATAGTAGATGCGTCTCAAGTATATGAAACTGATTCTTTACTTTGCCATTTTTATACTCAAAAATTATAAAAAGTAAAAAAGAAAAACCATAAAACAATATTAATTTGAAGAAAGTTCATTTAATTATAGAATCAGAGAGAGAAGAAGATTCAGAAAAAAGAAAAGAAAATTTAGCAAAAAGAAAGAAGATCCAAAAAGGAAAGAAAAGGAGATATAAAGAATTTGAAAATTGAGAATTTGCAGATAGTTTGAAGAGAGCGATTATAAGGAGAAAAGAAATGGAAACTTAGAAAAAGAGAGAACTAAAGAGAGAAAATGAGCATAATGATAAAATGAGAGAATAAGAAAAATTTAGAATTAGGTTTAACATTATATATCAATGATACAAAATAACTTTTTTTCCCTTAATAAAATGATAAGGTATAATAAATTATTTAACTAAATTAACTCTATACATGGCAACAAGATGGGAATGGGAGAGAAAGTTATTTTAAAGGGAGGGAAAGGGAGAGGAGGGGAGTAGAGGGAGAAAATTTCAACTTATGTTATTTGCCAAATTAAAATTTGATTAATAAAGGGAATAGAAGAGAAATAATGTTATTTTATTTGGATGGAAGGGAATGAATGAGAATTATAATTGTAAAAAGATAAAAAAGCACCAAGAAAACAATAAAGAGGATAAGAAGAACACAAACAAATTTTTAATAGAATAAAATCTAATAGTCATGTTAAATTTTTAAAAATAATTTTCAAATAATAAAAACTTGTGATCATTATTAATAATTTTAAAATAGAACTAAATACATTAAAATGAATTCATTAAAAAAAAAAAAGACAAGTTAATTGCATCCACATTAAAAGTGATTTTAGAAAAGCAATAGAAATCCCAACTAATATTATTAAAATATTCAAATATGAAAAATTATTTAAAATCCAACCAATAAAAATATTTGTAGGGTAATATTAATGTAAAAGATATATAATGACTTATTTGGAATACAGTTAAATTGATAAAAGTAAAAAAGTCTATGCAAAAAAATTATAATATCCCATCAAGAGGTGAAATTTTTTAAACTTCAATTTGGAGTGTAACTAATTTTAATTTATATAAGGGAAATGGGGGTGAATTACTCCCTTCTCCTTCCTTTCTCTTTTTTAAAAAAATATATAGCAAACAAGATAGTTATTAATTTCCTCTTTATTCCTCTTCCTTTCCTTTAAATTCACCTCCACTCATACATAGTGTAAAAGACATTCTAGTAATTTTAATGAAATTGTTAAATTACTAAAATTTTATTATTAAAATGATGTAATTTTAACGACTGTGATATAAATTACTTAAAGACGTTTATATCAATTTGAATGTATTTTTATATTTAAGAAACATAAAAATTATTTTAAATACTAAAATAGTAAAAACTTTATATAAAATAATAAAATATTTAAAGTTTTATATAAAATATATATATCCGATAGTTCGGATAAGGTATTGATATAAGTATGGATAGGATACTACACTATCCGTACCCCACCTAAATCCAATACTATTTTTTTGGATATGGGTATTATCCAATCAATTCGAGTATTATCCACTTTAATTAGATAGAGTTCGGATAAGAACTTATAAATAGGGTACAAATTGTCATCCCTAAAATTGGGACTGAAGGCCTCTGTTTAGCTTGATGTGACACCTTGGTGGAATAAAAATATATTATTTTATCATGAAACTTATCTCCCTTTATCTAGGATGGTTAAGTCATGTTTACCATAGTTACTTTTCTCTGGTAAATACTAATCAATGAAATTAGACCTGAAGTTTTATTCTTGGTTAAAATTTAGAACATATAAACAATAAAAAGAAAACGGGAAAGTATAGTAACACGAAAGCGCGTATATTCGTAAAACTTCATACCCACTGGGTAGATTGCTTGGTTCCGTCTTAGGAAAACACAAAAAAAAAAAAAAAAAAAAAAAAAAGATAAACCAATTCAGTTGTTGTGAATATTTTGCATTCGGGAGTTTCTTAAGTTATTTTGTCTTAAAATAAAGTAATCTATTTTGTTGCAAAAAAATATAGTTTTTTTACGAAAAATTATAATTTTATTTATATTTTTTTATAAATTAAATTATTTTTTCGTAATTTTACTTAATTACGAAAAAAAATTTAATTTTATGAAAATATAATTTATTTTGTAATATGATTTATTTTATACAAAACAATAATTTTATGAGAAAAATAATTTTAAAATTACAAAAAAATTACTCTTTTTAAAAAAAATCACAATTTTTTTATAAAAGACATCATATAGACAAATTTTTTATATTATTTTATTTTAAAAAAAGTATAAATTTTATTTTTTATGGTCAATAGGATAGTTATAAATAATAAATATAATTAAAATATTTAAAGTATTATAATTAAATTAATTTGCTATTATATTTCACTAATTGAAAATGAGAACTATTAGGATGATTAAAATAGTATTTTAAATTTATATATCTATAAACTTTATAAAAAAAAAAGTCTAATTTATGAAAAAATATAAAAAAATTATGATTTTTTATGAGAGAGCCATTTTCTTTTGTAATTAAGAAATTATTGTTTTCATAAAATTGTTGTTTTGCAAAAAATAAGTCATATTTTTCTTAAAATTAAAAGTTTTTTCGTTACTAAAAAAATTATAAAAAAATTTTTAATTTACGAAAAAATATGAAAAAAATTATTATTTTTCGTAAAAAATAATTTCTTTTTCGCAAACAAAATAATCATAAAAAACACCATTTGCATTAATATCAAAACAAACATTGGAGTTTTTTATTTGAATATCACATGAGATGTACTAATTTTAAAATTATGGTTTGCGTAATTTGGATATTTTTAAATTTTAAGGTTTGGCTAAATATGAATGAAATTTTATATTTATTATTGTCTAATATTGGAGATTTCAATAATGTAACGAGAGAATTAGGCTTAATTATGGTAAGT
The DNA here is from genome assembly GCA_947687605.1 of Reutealis trisperma. Lineage (NCBI taxonomy): Eukaryota > Viridiplantae > Streptophyta > Magnoliopsida > Malpighiales > Euphorbiaceae > Reutealis > Reutealis trisperma. The sequence continues at coordinate 220,432 of CANTUT010000615.1, read as the reverse complement.
TAATGTGGTATAATAATGTATGTGGATCCCACAATTTTTAATCCATGCTAGTATCACATTAGATAGAACACATGCTCTCAGTCTCAATTTTGAGAGTTGGTCATAATTGTAATTAATTTTAAAAATGGAGAAAAAATTATAAAATTTAAAAATTTTGAATAAAATACGAAAATACTTAAAAAATTTCAGATTTTTTAGATCATTAAGTCTTTTCTTTTTCAAAAAGTAGTTAATTTCCTAATTTTTTAATATACCCTTATTTAATTTGCATATATCAATAAATACATTATTAGTTAACTGTTTATATTATTAATGGAGGGATGTATTAAGAAAATATCAAATAAAAGTTATTAATTTAATTATATTAATTATATTTTTTAATCTATATGAAAGTTCAAATAGACTTATTTTTTCGGGATGGCTAAAAGTATTATTTCAAATGTAGGTATGTGAATTTAGTGATGTGAATACTCAAGAGAATGGTTGGAGTTACCTAGAAATATATTCCATTCTAATATTTATATTTTTTTATAAACATGAAATATTTATGGATTGGTGAAATAATATATCCACGTACAATGCATGTATAGTACTATAGTTGTTCAGAACATGTCTAATTCCTACATCAAATTCAAATCTCTTCTAAAACCCAATTACGTATCATAATGTCTTTGTCTTTGCGTTAAGCCTTAATTAATTGGCAAAGATTAATCATGTTTAGTGTATGTTGATTATGAGGACAAGAGGTCCCACTAAGAAGATTGTCCATACCCTAGTTCACGTGATTTTTGGTACACCTAAATTTATCAGCTTATCCGAAAGTGATTGTATGCGTAATCCATGTCGGTTTTTTCCCATCATTAATTAATGCTTGGTTTTTTCGTGATTAAACCATTATTAGGGAATTTTTGGATTTAATAATGGTTTACTCACTTTAACTAAAAAGTAAAATTATAGTTAGTTGATCTCATATTAACAAGTTATGATGAGGGTAAAAATTAGATCCATAAAAGTTGGACCCATATTGCAGTCCAAATCTAGATTTCTAAGATGGTTATCTCAATTTTTTACACGTCTTTTGAAATTTTAGTTATGTGTACTTTACGAAAAAACAAGTATTCTATCCAAAATAGATAGTTATATTGCCTTCAACGGAAGATTTAACAGAGAACTTTTTGAATAATGAAAGATCTGACAGAAAACTTTTTGAACAATGAAAAATCTGATAGAGAATTTTTTAAACAAGCTCTTGGATTTGACCTATTTGATCCCTTATAATGGTTCAAACCTCTGAACAAACTATTCAATTGCTATTTCTTATCCTCTTCTCCTGACAAAGAGACAATTAACTCCCAAAAAAAAAAAAAAAACCTATTGTCTCACCTAATATTTGGTCACCTTCCACCTACTGTCAATCCAAAGGCGGCTCTTACTCATGCCCAAGTCCATCTTCGAATATCAAGCAGTGATCAATTTGGGTATCTCTAAACAAATTCTGACATTATTCACTACCCATTTGATTATGTTCTTTTTGGAGTATGCAACACAAGTGGGTTCTAGGAAAATTATGAGAAAAAAATCTATCTGCACTCTATTTAATTTGTCTTTTGAAAAATACACTAGTCTTTGAAATCAATGATTTAGGGACTAGATTTATGGTTTAATTGAAAATGATTTAGCTTATTTAATGTAAGAATAATTTTAAAAGACAATTTCCTGATCAAATTAAAATGGAATGACGTATAAAGAAATGGAAATTATAAGGATGAACAATAAATTAAAAAAAATGTAAATAAAAGAAGAAGCAAATAAGAAATAATTTAAAGTACATTTAAAACCAATAGGACAGAGAGTTATCTATTCTAACCCTTATATAGATATTAGAAAGATCACAAATCCGCCAAAAGTAAGAAAGTAATAAGGAAAAAAAAGTTGTTTGTTTTAGATTTAGATTTGTTATTTGGGACCAGACTTCAAGTATATATGTGTATCCCATTAAATGGGAATCAAGATCCATGCAGTTCTTTTCATTTTGTAATGGATGGTTTGTTTATTTTATTTTTCGTATATCATTTTTTTTTTAAAGGAGTAGAAGAAGCTTCTTTACTTGATTCTCTTTGAAGTCAAAAGAGGAGGTTAGAATGCCTTGTTGGATCGGAGTTCCAAATTCAAAAATATAAAAATAAGTCCATATCTCTTTAAAGCAAATCAAATGGAGGAACGACTTGGTCATCTCATAAAAGAAATAAAAATAAGCCCAAAATATCAAAACCTAATTTAATCTAAGGAGGACTAAACTACAGGGACTAAAATCAAGGAGGAATTAACCCTAGGAACCTTTTATGAAAAAAATAGAGAAAAGATTAAAAGAATGCAAGGGACAACTGTCAACCAAGCATCCGAAGGTGATTTGGAATGAAGGGAAGGCTGATTTTTATAGCTTGAGGAGTGAGGGAAAAAGTTGTGAACTTTCAATGGGGGGATTAAAGTTCAAAAAATGGGAAAAAGGGGCTTTGGATGAGCAAGCCGTGTGATTGCTGCATCTTATCACACAGGCCTTGTGCAACACTATACAACATGTGATGGTAGTCATGCAGGCATGGCATAAGTGCTGCAACATGCTCCTGACAATTGGCCGTAGGCCCGTTTTGCATTTTTTCTTGCCCATTCTTTATTTTGAAGGTCCCAAGGGCTCTCTTAAAGTTAGTGGAAGTTCGATTGTTCCATGAAAAACCTAATTCTTGCTCCTAGATTTCCACAAGTCAAATTATACACAATAAAATGTCTGAGAAGCACAAAATTACGTGTTCACTATGGACTAGTGCTGATCCTAGGGGAATGACATTAAGGCCTATGCTTAATATATTAGGGAAGGTCATGTACAGCTACATTGCCTCCCATTATTTTCTTCTCTCCAAATCTTTTCAATGTTACTTTTCTTTTTAAAATATAAATTGCTAAATACTATTTTAGTTGCTTAAATCATGGCTGTTATATATATATATATACTTTCTTAGTTTGAATATAAAAATTTAATAAATAATTTTCCATCAAAAGGCAAGAAAAATAAATTTTAGTTGAATATTTTGACACATTGTGGGCATATTAATAGAAAGATATATTGAAAAAGGATTTCAAATCTGATATGACAAAATATTTTGTACTAAGATTTTTTTTTGAAGAGCATAATATTTTAATTATATTTTGTGATATATATATTTTTTAAATTTCATTTTTATTTTTATTATGTAATATTATTATTTAAAAAAAATGATTAAGTACAAAGAAAAGAATTTCATTAGAATTTCTCCCAGGGCTCTAATTCAATTAGGCCTAGAAAGGAGAAGAATTATATGAATGTAGAGAAAGTTCTTAACTATTACTTCTTCCGTTCTTTTATAATTGACGTTTTAGAGGATTTCACTAAAATTAAGAAACTATTAATTAACCTTCAATTTAAGTAAAAAATGAGTAAATAAGATTAAATTACCTGAGTTTTTGAAAAAGTCATAATCCTTTGATCCATAAATATTAATCTGATTGATTGAAAGACTCAAAATCTTTTGAAATTCTGCCGAACATTAATAACTTTGGGTTGAGAATTCTGCCGAACATTAATAACTTTGGGTTGAGGAGAATAAGGGCAAACTTGAAAAAAAAAATTTAAATTTCATTGATTACATAAAAGTGACAAATAAATGAAATTTGAGATTTTCTCGAAAACGTCAATTATAAAGAAATTGAGAGAGTAACATTTTATAAAATAAATAAATAAATAAACCCTCAGAGTTGTATGTATATAATACACACGCGTTAACAAGGAGTGAAATGGATACAAGTGCTCCAGCCGCATAAAAGGGGGAAAATCTAACCTCAAAAGGACATGGTTCAAGTTCTAAATTGAAATCACAAGTTCTTCAACAGATAAGTTGAGAAAATTTAATATATCTTTGTTGGATATATACATATACAAGGTTTTTTTTTTTTTTTTTTTTTTTTTTTTTTTTTTTTTTGTGGGGGTGGGGGGGGGGGGGTAAAGGTAACTTTTGTTTCAATAATCATAGAATTTAGTCATATTCAAGATGGTTGTTTTTTCTAATTTGCTATTCAATCTTAAGTTTGCATTACATGCAAGATTAATCCGAATTATCTCTATATCAATCCTAATTATGATAAAAGTTTCAATTTAAATATCTATTGCTTACATATATATATTCTCTTTACAAATTATATATTGAATTCTTTTTATATATTTGAAAGGAATTTCTCTTTTTTTTTTTTTTTTTTTTTTTTTTGGGTCTCGAGAATAATTTTACTTCAAAAATTAATATGGTGAATAAGAAATGGGGTTTGAGAAACAATTTGCCAATATAGATTTCTGTTCTTTATTTTTAATCATCAAGACTTTCTTATTAATTAATAATAGAACTCAAGTATATTAGTTGTGGATTCATTATTGTTTTTTTTCCCCTAAGATGACATTATTGTTAATTTCTATTCACAGCAAATATATAGCTCTATATATTTTCCCGTTAATTCATTGTTATATTTTTCTTATTATTTATTTAATTACATGAATTTTTTTTTTTTTTTGAGATGTCATAAATTTAGAATATATAAATTCTTTTTAAGTACTATCATATTATTATATTTATATTTTAAATTTATATAAAACTTATTAGTAATAATAATTGCAACGCACAATAATACATAAAAATTATTTCATGTGGAAAAATAATATCGAATATACAAGGTATATGCTACAAAATATAATAATTAAAAGTATAGATTCGATTAATACATAAAAACTCAAAATCTTTAAGTGTTTTAAATATGAGATTTTTTAATTATATTTTAATAAATACGCAATAATGTTGATCAAATATATATATATATATATATATATATATATATATATATATATATATATATAGTACAATAATGTACAGTTAAAAATAACTTTATTTATAAAATTATTTTAATATAGATAATTTTGATAGATTAAAAATTATATTATAATCGAGTTAACTCTCTCCTTTAATGATTCTTACTAAATGGATAAAATCTCTACTGTAATGATGAATGAAAAACTCAAATCTAATATCTTTTATTATATGAAGCGAAAATCCTCCCACTATATCAAACCACTTCCTTTTTTATTAATTATATTTCTAGATAAACTTTTACCCTTTCTTAGTCTTCACCCTCAAATAAAACTTCTATCCCAAATAAGATTAAACATGTACCTTACCAATCCTTACACTCCCTCCCTCCATCTTCACTGTGTATCCCAGTCCAAACAGAATGCAACAATGCAAATACAGAGAGGTGTAATGAATTCGTATGTATATTTCTAAAGGAGGGTCATGTCTAGGCTATATTGCATTTTCATTCAAAGACAGCAAGGAGACATTGATATTGACACTTACAAGACCACATTTGTTCACGTAGAATTACTACAAAATTTAGGTCACAATTGATGGCAACACTTGTCTAAGTATGTGGGTAGCAAACTACTAATCAATATTTCTATATAAGAGGTTCAATCTTGATTAACAAGATATCACATAAACCACACAATACTATTATTAGCTATACCCTCTTTCTTGATTGACTGTAGTAAGTGTAGTATGATGGCAAATAAAGTTCCATGCAAGCATCTTGTTCTTGTAGCCTTTTTCCTTCTTTGCTTTGTGTCCATTGGTGCAAGAGGTAATTAATTAATTAAATTCTTGATAAAATTTCTTTCTCAATTCTTGAATCTTTAAAGTACACAAGGAGTTATAAGTGGGGAATTATTACTGCATTGATTGTTGTTGATTATAAAATAAAATATGAGGGTTGGAATCTCATTTAACTCTCGTCTCTTAATTTTAAGAATTCCCGTTTGCCTTTTTCTTTTTATTTTTTGAATTTCAGCAAGGAGTTTGAGAGTGGTAAATAACATGAATGAAGTACAGAAGAAGGGCCATGATGATGATTCCTTCACATCCAAAGAAAATGGTGTGGCGCCTCCAGATGATGATGAATTAGTGAGAAAAGACTATTCTGGGCCATCGAATAGTACTCCAAGTCATAATTAAAATGGAAAATTTTTTGTTGAGATATTTCAAGTTTTTCTATTAATTAGTCTTTTCCTTTATATATATATTATGATCTTGAGTTTATTTTATCCATAGCATATAGAAATAGAAGTGTAAATGTGTAGCAATAAAAGCTTAGCAAAAGAGTAGCTTATCTAAAGATCTCAAAAGGGTAAAAGTGTAAACATATATATATATATATATGTAGCTTTTATGGCCATGAGAATTAATTTCGATTAGAATTATTTGCTTTCTTCTACATATTTTATTTTATAATGTCAGTCAATAAAAAATTATTTACTAGAAAGAGAAACTCAATCTCACAATTCAGATTTTCTTTCTTTTGTATATGATTACCAAGTTCTCTATTTCTCTATCACAATTTTCCCTAAGGTCATCCAATTATCAAAGGATGTCCTCAATTATATTATTATCGGTGACACTGCTAGACCAAAGGTCTCGGAAATAGGGTTGAGTATGGTTTAGTTCGACTCGGTTATTAGAAAAGAATCGAATCAAACTGAAATCTTCAGTTTTTTAAAATTAAAGAATTAGAACTGAATCAAAACTATTGAAAAATTATATTAAACCAAACTGAAAATTCGGTTCGATTCAATTCGATTCTTCAATACTTTTGGTTCAACTCGGTTTGATCTAATTCGATCCGGTTATTCAGTTCTTCCTGTTAAAACTATCTTTTTTTTTTAATTTTAAAGTTAATCTTTTAATTAGTTAAAATTTATTTTATTTCATTTTTATTTGTCCAATTAATATAATTATATTTTTTCCTTATAAGAATATTAAAATTTTTAACTAAAGCAATACTTAATTAATTACACAAGCTAAATCAATGCAGAATATAAATAAAAACATTACATGCCCATCTAACTACTAAATTACATTTTGATACATAGATAAGAAAAATAATTATACTTTAGTCCCTGAAAAATTAACAATGATCCAAAAATTAAAAGTATTTGCTTCAGAGCCATTTTCTTCCTCCATGCCACCGATCTATCACCATCAAAATGTTATTATTATTATTATTATTATTATTATTATTATTATTATTATTATTATTGAGTTGGATCTAATGGATTTATACCATGCTTAGCCTAAAGAACATTTATTAATATCTTAAAAGACTTAACAAGAGAAGACAAGAATTTAAAAACTCATATTTTATTTCACAACTAGGCAGGAGCTAAAGGGTTCTTTGCCTCTCAACTTACAAGCTTGCTCCTTATAGAGAGAGAGGAGTTTACACATAACAAAAGTACAATAATTAAAGCTGCTACAATAATTTACATGGGACATACTATTTTACAGCTCACACATACTTTATTACATAACATGTGATATTCCTTTAGCTTTAATAAAGTAACATTATTTATTGATAGGCTCGTGACTGAGGGACATGTTTATGTCAGAGTCTGAGTTAGCTTCCAATAATTTTTTTGTTATATTGCCAGAGTTTGTATCATCATTTTGTTGTCCAGATATCAAGTCATATAGATCTTGGGAATCCACTATTAGATGAGTCCAAAGCTTATCTGTTGGGTCAAAATTATCATCAAGTGGATAGAAGACTTGTTTATTGGTCCCATAATAAATCTATCTTCTGTATTGATTATTCCATTCTTCCTTTAGATCCATAATCTTTTTACGATACTCTAGAGGGTAAGACATCCATGGTGCATCAAGAGAGAAAGGAGGCCACAGTTCTTGGATTGGAGCATTGTTTAAGCCACACATAAAATGTTGAAATTGGACAAAGTCTTTAGGATATTGTCTATAATCCTTACTCATTGAATAGAGAAATGATTTATAGGCAAAATATTTTTGTGAGACTTTGAGTTCAGTTTGATTTTTTCGAATGATCTGTGGTGTCCATTGTCAATGGAGAATGACCAGACTTGTTAAATTTTTGAACTAGTTGTTTCATATTTTTTATATTCTTTTGTGAGCATGTCTTCCTATTCCTATAAGGGGGCAAACCATTCCATAGAAGTGACAAAATGGTTATTATTTATTGCCCTTCTCCTATGTCCTATCAAATAAGTTATGAGATCAAAGGGACGAATTTCTATAGTAATGTAGAAAGTATGGCAAAAGTATCATAATAAGACAAAAAATTCAACTGGTCAAATCTAGAAATCATTCACAGAGAATTTCATGAAGGTAAAGGGCCTAAGAAAAGGGTAAGTTGGGTGAATGGCCAATCTTCTAATGAAAAATGTGCCATATTTCCTAATTAGAAGAGATTAGTACAAAAAAGTTTATTCATAAGCTAGATCATGAAAAGTTTTTTCAGAAATATTTACTTGGACCTCAGGAGGAAGATGATTAACGAAAAGAAATTCCATATTGGATGAGGATGGAACTGAGGAAGAGGATGCCAAGAGAATATGTGGAATTGTTTTCACTATGCTAATGAGAGAAACAGAGAAATTTCCTAGTCTAGACAAGAAATTTGGAATCATATTCTTATCTCCTTTGATGTGTTCAACATCAAATTTATAATGTGAAAACCATTCTTTCCACCATAGTAATTGAAGATGAGTGAGAATCTTTCCCTTGAACTGTAACATTTTTGCAAAAGAAGAACAGTCCATCAGGATAATGAAATGATCGCCAATGAGGTGGAATTCAAATTTCTTGATTCCATTTTTTACAGCTAAGATTTCTTTGAAAGTGGAATGATATTGGAGTTCAGAATCTTTGAATTTTTCACTAGCATATACACAGATTTGTTTCTTTCCATTATGTTCTTCTAAAAGTATCACTCTCCAATACTTATCACTAGTATCTGTCTGTAAAAATTTTTTTCTTATAGAAGGAATCTGAAGAGGTAGCAAATTTTGCAATTCTTTCTTTAAAGTTTGTACTACATTTGTCTGTTTTTTAGTCCAGGCTAGAGCATCTTTCTTGAGCATCCGTCTCAATGGGTTTGCTTTTTCAGTAAGTGGGGAATAAAATCTTTGAGATAATTTGCAATCCCCGAGAATTGCTGGATATGCTTGTAAGAAAGATTCTCATCAGAGAACTTCAATAATTCAGAGGCAATGTGTGGTCCAAGATGGTATTTACCATCTTTGAAAAAGCATCCTAAGAAATTGAATTTCCCTTTTTGCTAAGTGCATCTTGGAGGTTGATAACATCACTCCATATTTCTTGGTAATTTCCAAGAAACTATTTAGCAGGTGCAGATGACTTTCTTCATTTTCAAAAAATAATAAAACATCATCAATGTAGATCAATAAGCTATGAAGAAGAGGCTTATAGATTTTAACCATTGCTTTCTAGAATAAGAATGGAGCAACTTTGAGACCAAAACGCATATCTGTCCACTGATAATAGTGGTTTGGAATACAAAAAGTTGTTTTATAACAATCCTCAGGCTTAATTCCCAATTGCCAAAAGCTTACTTTAAGATCAAACTTTGAGAAGATCTTTACAGATGATAAATGAGTAAACAAAGATGAAATCTTTGGAAGAGGAAATTTATCATCTTTGAGAAATTGATTCAAAAACTGGTAGTCAATTATTAGCCTTGTCTTTTTTCTAATTTGTTATGCCTTCTTGTTGACATAAAATGCTTGGCATGCCTAATATGATTTTGTGGGTTCAGTTAAGCCTTGAGATAATAATTGAGAACATTCTTCCACAGTTAGTTGTAAGTGTTCAAGAGTCATTCCTGGATGAGTTGCCTTTGTTGGATTGACATCTTCATTTTGCTTGAATGGAAGAGAGATGAAGAATTCTGAATTCTTCCATAAAGGTGATGGATGTTTGAAATCAATATGAGAATCAGCACAACAACTTTGTACTAATTCTTTTTAAATTTCATCAAAACTTTGGATTGAATAGATTTGGATAAGAAATAGAGATGGAATATTAGCATATGGTTGGAAGTATTTTTTATAAAAACTTCCATATGGGAAGATATGAAGATTTTTTAATTTTTAAAAAATATCAAAACCTAGAACAATGTCTTTTCTAGAAGTGAACATCCAAGTTAATGATCTCAGATATGACATTATAAGAAAAAATTGAATTTTAACAGCATTTTTGGTGTAGTTTGTTACAAAAACATTGCCATCAGCTGCCTGAAAATATTCTTTATAGGGCTTCCAAAATTCAAGTAGGAGAACAATAGGATTTATCATTATTTTATGAGCACCAGTATCCATGAATACAACTACCTTAATAGGTCTTGCATATTTTTCAAGATAAACATGCACATAAACCAATGGAACTAGATGAATTAATTTTTGAACAACCAAAGAACATAGTTCTGTAGAATAGGTTAGGCTATAATGTTCATCTTCGGAGGATAAAGAATAATCTTTTATAACAAAAAAGCTTTCTGGAGAGTCTTTTTCATCTTCTAAGAATAGTGATTCTACATCAACTTCTTCAAGGTCAACTGCTATAATTTGTTAAAGATGCTAATGAGCTTGACTACTTGCCTTGGCTTATTTGGGCAATTTTTTGCGTAATGCCCTTTCTTTCCACACAAGTAACACTTGTCGGATTTCTTTCCTCTGCATTTGCTCCTTTTGAAAAATATGTAACCCTTTTTTGACTTTTGTGTTTTTCCATGATGGCCTTTTGATATAAAGAAATGCTTCTTCTTCTTTGAAGGACACTTACAATTTTTATCCTTGCATTAGACATAAAGGTCAGGGCAGTAACAACCATTTTTCAATATTGGATCTTTATGTCTTTTGAGTGTTTGCTCTAGCAGACGATGAGTATCACAAATCTTGTTCAAAGATCTCATCATGACTTGGTAAATTTAACCAAGTGTTAAATCTAACAAAGATTAGTCTCGATCTTAAAGAGTAATATGGATTGTTGCTGCGAGCGGCTCTGGCAAAGAAGTTACAAAGGCTTACTTGAGATCTGAATTGTTATTGCCTTTTAATCATAGAACTTCTTGGACATATTATGAAAATGCCTATCAAGATCTTTCTTTTGGAGTGAACAACACTTTATCTTGAATAAATCTTTTCTGATATTTTCAACATCATCCATAGGCATTCCCACAAATTCTATGTGAATTTGGCAAATAAATTCAGTTATAAAAGAAAATAGTAATTAAGCCTTTGCAAAGTCTCCAAGGTTCAAATACCAATCTTGGAGTTTTCCAACACTCCTACAAATAAAATCTTCAATGGCTTGTCTTTTAGAAATGTTGGGCTTAGCAATTTGAATTTCAAGTCATGCTCTAAACTCTTTGATCCTATGAGAGTATTGTTCTGGAGTATGTCATCCAAAGTAAAATATTGGGATGATCAGGTATTGACTTTTGGAGTGTATGAGCTTTGCCAATTGCTATTGGAGATGTATGTTTAACCAATGAGCTTTGACTGAGTGTTCATGTCATGGGCTTAGGATTAGTTTCTTCAAAATATTCTATTGTACGAGGATTATTACTGGTGGATGATTCTAGTTTTGCCATGAAGGATTCTTGAACTAGTGATTCAGGTTCTAATTCACTATTTTTTTTATTCTTCTTCTGAATAACTAGAAGATGAATCATATGGGAAAAATTCTTGAGAGATCATAATAGCTTGTTGGTTTATTAGTTGGATCCAAACATTGATATATGAAATTGGTTAAAGGGTTCATCATGAAATGAACTGAAGGTGTTTCCATACTAAGAGATTTCTCTTCTATCATCAATTAAAGTATTAATCAATGTTCATTGCTTCATGGCTCTAATACCATAATGAATGGAGATCATATATTCAGCCATACCCTGTCTCAAATCTCTAGGCATTCACAAGCCTTTTAACAAGACTAGGCCTCTTAGAACGTACAGTTCCGTTCATAGGATCATTAGTCAGATGATAATGATTTCATAGTGATTTATGGAGGATCCATTTTATAGTGGCAACTATGAAATCATTATCATCTAACTAATGATCCTATGAATGAAACTATATGTTGTAAGAGGCCTAGTCTTGTTAAAAGGCTTGTGAATGCTTAAAGATTTGAGATAGGGCATAGCCGAATGTATGGTCTCCATCCATTATGGTATCAGAGCCATGAAGCCATGAACATTGATTAATACTTTAATTGATGATAGAAGAAAAATCTCTCAGTATGGAAACACTTCTGTTCATTTATCTATTATCTTGCACTTATCACTTTACCTTCTTCTCCCAGTTTAAGAAAATCTATAGGAAAAAATATAATTTTCTTTATGAATAAATTATCTTTCTGAAACCTGCAAGATCCAAGATACTTCTCTTCCCTTCTTAAACACATATGATGCCTTTTCCAAATCTAAGTCCTCTTGGACTCATAGTATTAGGACTTTGATGAGAAGAACTCCTAAGGAAATTAAGGAGAATGTACAATCTTCAACCTTTGATCAATGTCCAATTAAGGCAATTGGTGAAGAACAGTTTGTTGAGCTTCGAACTCCCCATGAATTTCTATCCCAATGGTTAGCAAATGGATTTACTCATATCCATTTTAGAGCTATTCATCTTGGATGCACTTATCATGGAAGAAAAGGTTTGCCTGTGTCTATAAGAATTTCTTTGCTAGGTACAAGGTATCTACATTACCAAGATGATATGATTAGTACAATAGAAGCAACCTTGCATGCTGGCACAGTCATATTTACTCTTTTGCCCAATTTCAACTTGGCCCTAAATGACCCTTATGTCCTTTAAGCTTTGAAGGTTTAAATCCAAATAATGGGAGCACCTCAAGTAGCTAATGTTACAGCAGCTACTCTTCACTATCAACTGATTTATAGAATTCAGAATCATATTATAGATTTAAGCCTTCCATTTACAAATGAGGCTATCATAGTAGACTCAAATAATGCTCCTACTTGCCTTCATATTCCTAGTCAGATCCCTCGAGATGATATGATAAAACTTCTACTAGAAAAATGGGTGACTAATTATGAAAAGTTTCATGAAAACTCTAGGTCTATCCAATCCACTCAGCCAGTTTTTATTTCAAAAAAGGATAAGTTTATTGAGATTGTTTTTGATAGAAAATCTAGGTCTGAAGCTTCTCATTCACAATCTATTTTTCCAACTCAATTCATGATTTTTTTCTTAGCCCAAGAAAAAATGTTCCTATTGTCGCTTTTGACAAATAAGGAAGACTAATTTATGCCTTTGAAAGGGAGAACCATTATTACTAGGATAAATGTGATTATAATGACTGTTACAAATCTTTTTTGGAAGAAGGTGATCCTTATAGGCAAAAACAAAAGAAGAAATATGTTCCTGCTGGATGCACAAGCCAAATTTATCGAAAGAAAGATGATGATGAAGGTTCTATTGCCCTATGTACTTATCAGTTTGCTCATATGTTATCTCTATATTATATTTCTCCTTCTACTTCAAGATATTGTAAACCATTTCTTCCTCCAGAGGAAGATGAGTGGTTCTATCTTAAGAAGGTCATTAAAAAGGCTCATTTACCTTGCTACAAGCAAGCTCTCAAGATTGTTCATAAGGAATCAACTTTTAATTATGCTCCAGCATGCTTATATATATATATATATATATATATATATATATATATATATATATATATATATATATATATATATATATATATATATATATATATATATACCTTGAAAGATTGTAAAAGAAAATAATAAAATTAGCGGTAAGATCAATTTTACTCTCAAAAGCAAATAACATATAATAATATGGCAGGTTGTTAAAAATTAATGTACAACAGCAACAAAAAGAATTGCTCTTAATTTCTTAATAAACAATAAAAAAATTTAGTTTTCTTTCTTTAAAAATTGAAGATTTGAATTATTCATTTGTGAAACTTTTTTGGCAGTATTAAGTTCTTAGAGTATCTCCAATACACTTTTTATATGTGTCAAATTTTTTGTTATAAAGAATTGTCTTAAAAAATAAATCTCCAATAGATTCTTTATCTTTAAAAAATAAAAAAAAGAGTTTGTTTGACTCTCCACATCTAGAGAGTCAAATATCACTATATTACTAACTTTAATTAATGCAATATAAATTTCAATGCACTTTATTTAAGATAATTTTAGTTCTATTTGTTCTATTGGATAAACTTAAAGAATGAAAAATTAAATAATTTTAATCATTTTTTTTCTATTGGATAAATTTAAAGAATGAAAAATTAAAATAATTAATGCTTATGGAATGAAGTAAAATAAAGAGCAAAATATAGAGTCTATTGGATTTAAATAAAATTTTCTATTCTTTTCAACTAGATATTCTTTATTAAAAAAAATCCTCCTTTAAATAAAGATTATCATTGGAGATGCTCTTATATACATTTGGAAGAATCTTAAAAGCTAGTAATTATTGAAAGAGAATTTAAAACCTCATAGACACCCATTTCAAGGAAAGAGACTAAGAAAATTTAGTAAAATCAACGGTAAAAATTAACTATTAAAATTAAAAAGTTCGTTTCTATATTAATCACATACTATATTTGTATTTAAATAATGTGAAACTTTTCTTCCATATCATATTCTTAAAAGGTAGCAAAATAACGGTAAAAAATTTCTACTTTTTATTGCAATTGTTTTTATATTTTTTGTTTTACAGTAAAAATATTTTCTACCAATACGACAACATGTATGCGTAGACGTATGTAGCATATTGAGGTTAAGCAACCTTCCATCAGATGCCCTACTGGACCGGACCTATGTTAGTGCGAGAAAATGTAATTTTCGATTGAACAATAATTCAATGATACAACTGTCAAATTTAACCTAAGGAACATATTACAACTCCAAAGAATACTATTACAACATTAACATTTTTTCTATCTTATCACTATTTATTTAAAAAAAGAAAAAATTAATAACCCATCCCGGCTGCATGGTTTCTTCCACAAGCACTTTTCTTGGTGCCAACATCAGGATTGCGCCTAGTCCGCCAGAGCTCTGCATCAGGTGAATTTGAGCTGCAACTGAAGAAGCTACTTTTAAGTACAAAACAACATCCATAGTCCGTTATTTTTCAATCTTCTACAATTCTGTCATAAAAGAGCAAGCTAGCCTCTGCCGCTAGAACATCCTTCTCTGAAACGCTGTGCACATCAGAGTCTGATATACAAAACCACTGCGGAACAGAAGGCTTGAGATTTTCACTTTCACCAGAAATTTCCATCAGTGACTCCGATCTTGCACTTCTGTAAACTGTATAATGCCCACCTCCTGCTCTTCCAAAGTGCTCCACAACAGAAACAAGACGGTATAGCAAAGATTCTGAAGCAACTAGTGGACAAGCTACGCTGACCTGCCAGATAGAGGAGATACAAAAAGATCATATATAGAAACTATGTGATGATTAATCATCTGCCTTACAGAGCAATATTCCATTAAAAAAAATAATAGATGCAACCTTTCCATATTATATAACTTAAAAAGTAAACGAAGCATCCTCTGCAATAACCTCAGTATAAGATAACTGGACTTAAAAGTTTTAGTAATAATTTCTCTTTTATTCAAGTGACCTCCGGTATCATGACAGATAAAACATAAGCCGTGACTAAGACATGCTATTTGATATTCTCTTACAAGAAATTGACTATTCAAAATGTTACCATACACATCATAATATACCTGGATCAAATTGACCACTTAAAAAGTCTCAAATAAAAAGAGGTGACATAGAGGAGATAAAACTAATTTTGAGTAAAACGAAAAAAAAAAAGACCACTTAAAAACTTTTTGATGAAACAATGAATCGCAAAAGTAGGTACCATCATCTCAAGGTTTATTTATTATTATTATTACGAGAAAAAATAAACTCTATTATTTTATATCTCGAGGTTAGATTTATATTTGTACAATTATGGTAAACGGATACATAGATTCAGCCCTATTCACCAAAGAAGAGATTTATATTAAATTTATAAATTATTCAGAGAAACATAGCTTCAAAAATTAAAATCTTATATCACATACAACCTTTTGTTTGAGGGGATTATACAAGATTTTAGAAAATGTGTCTAACAAAAATTCAAATTTATTATTATAATTATTTTAGAAATGTTTTTATTATTTTTATTTTGAATTTTAGGACTTTTTTTACAAAGCTTATGAATCCAAAAACTAATATATTTAACTCTAAACTGCGAAACATAGCAATTAAAACTGTTTTTTATACTGCCGTAAACAGAAAGCAACTCATCTTTTTTCTATACCTCCACAAGAACGGGTTAAATAGAAAAATAATAGTTCTAATGAATTTCTCCAGCTTTCATGCCCTTTTTTAGCCTGTAGCACTCAGATGCAACAAGATTTCCAAAGAATCATTGAAAAACAAAAGCTTGATCTCAACAAGAGAACTAAAAATATCAAGGAACAAAGCAACAAGCTCAATAAGATAGAATTGCAAATGCAAAGGGGATATTTAAAATTGAAATCAAATTAATGTTTCAGACATCCAAGGAAGGATAAAGCAGCACAAGCTCTCAAGCCCGGCGAAGGCGAAAGCTCTTAGGCGGCCACTGCAAATGTTCTTGAGAAACAAGCCTTTGGATTTGTCATCATCAACGTATAAGAAGAATAAAGCATAAAGCAGAATTATACAAAATCCACCACTTCACAAAACTAACTTATAAATTAACTAAAACTACTTTGACAATCATACCTAAAATTTGGAACAATAATTGATTCTGAAGAACAAACCTACTGTAAGAACATTAATAACATCCTACAAGACCACAGAAATTTTGATTTAGACCAATGCTACAGTGATTTTAATTAAACCAAATCATGTTTAAAATAAGCCAAAAAGTTAGTTTCAGACAACCAAGGATTGATTAGAGCAGCACAAGCTCTCCAGCCTGGCAAAGGCGAAAGATCTTAGGCGGCCACTGCAAATGTTTTTTTGAGAAACAAGCCTTTTTGGATTCATCATCATTAGAGGTAAAAACTGATGCACCAATCACATTAGGAACTGGGTTCAACTCTTCTAAATTCAGATAAATACATAAACAAGATAATTCAATTTCTCTGACAAATTGACAAAACCCAATAATCATCGCTCAACTAACATTAGTGGAAGAAACATATAATATTCCACCCTCTAGTGACCAGCAAAATACCAAAGAATAATGCTGACAAAGTGAAACAGGTGGATTCATATTAAATATGAGGGACTTGTTCATCCCTAAAGCACTCCAAAATCCTGCTAAAGGGGCAGACGTATAGTCCCCAACAAAGTTTTTCCAAAAAAAAAAAAAAGAATTTATAACTTAATAATCACATAACATAACAAAGCAATCGAAAATAACTAGTTCATAACAGAACAACATATAAAACCCATTAATAAGCTGCAGTAATCAAATCAAAACAAGAAAATATAAATGATCTGCAAATCTTTACTTCTATAATTCCTCAAAGGGACTCTATAAACACACAGAGAAAACAAAATCAAGCAAAACGCATATGGTTAATGAAAAGATTTTTATCAGTTTACATCCAAGGAAGGATAAGGTACCCATTGATTTTATTTTTTATTTTTATATTTATCTAGTAAATTAAGTTAGAACAAATTTTATTTAATAAAATTTGAGTTCAAATTATCGTTCAACCTAATTTTTAGGAAAACAAAAGTTTTTTATTTTTGAAAACTTTTAAGATTATCTTGTATCAAACATTATTTATTCATTAAAAAGAAAGATTTAGTTATACAGCAGTCATAAATAAAAAAACTTGAATTCAAAAATCTTACTTCTACATCACTACCTCTATTCACTAGTCGCTATACATTTTTTTTTTCTTCTTAAAGAATATTCGAAATTTGAACTTACTGTGAAGCTATATAATTTTTAAAAAATAAAAAAGTATTATGTAGTTGCAGCCTTAAGACTTTCATATTGATGCTATTCCAGTCATAAATAGAATCTGTAACTAGGATCATGCATTCTAACTTGGAGAAATCATTTCCTTACACATCAATCACAAAATGAGATTCTAAATCATCTATGCGGTCTTTAATTCAAATTAAAAGTAAATTAAAAATCAAAGGTGCAATGAAATCCGAGTGGACCACCTTTGTTTTGTTTCAGCAGGCAAGTACACCTCAAGGCTAAAGCATCAGTTCATAAAAGGGTTAAAAGGCCAAATTTGCCCCTTTGGTTTTTTAATTTGTCCAATCATATACAAGATATACTTTATGGCCTAATTTAGTCCATCACTTTTTTATTTTTGGCTCAGTTGGACCCAATTTTTGTTCAAAAAGAATAAAAAATAATTTTCCAATTTTAGATAATAAAAATCATTTTTATCATTTTAAAATAATTAAATAAGTTTAAAAAACTAAAAATTATAATCCTCTTAACAATAAAAAAAAATAAATAAAGATACACAATTTAGGTTTCTGATTTTTACTACAACAGAATATATTTGAAATTTTTATATAAAAATATTTTTTATTAATTTAAAATACAAAAAAAAATATATATATATATATATATATATATATATATATATTCTTTTTGAACAAATATTTGGTCTAACTGAACCAAAAGTGATGGGCTAAATTAGGCTGTAAAATATCTTTTCGACTTGACTAATGACTTGAAAAATCTTGGGCCAATTTATCCATTAACCCTTCAAAAAACAGTGAATGTGACCACAGCATAATAGCTAAAATATGGGAATTCCAGCTTGGATGACCACAGGAATGGAGGTCAGGAAGTTAAGTGTAATGAGGCAGGCTACTTCCTGTTGTAAAGGCTGGAACAAAATACCCGCATACACGTGCACATACACACAAATATATAGACAGACTGACAGACATACTGCAGAGCTTCTAAAGCATGTAAAAATATATCTATATCAGCAATCAGTCAAGCAACCTACCTTGTCATTAGGTAGCAATCTCACATCAGTACACATGGCTTTGGAACAGCCATTGTTTCGAGGCAAACTAGATTCTCCCAGAAAGGTTTTAATATGTTCCTTGCACATGGATTCATCTGCTGCTACAGCCTTTGAATAAGTACTTGGCCCATAAACACAGTTCAGCATTCTGGTGTCAGATTGCATATTGAAATAGTTCAGGTGAGGGCTTCGTTTTTGACATTGCACCCTTTCTAGTGTGAATGGAAACATGTTCAAAATTACTGGAAAGCTGACATGACCCTACAATCATCAATACAGCAATCCACTATTATGCTTACAGTAATAAACATATTCCTGGAAAAAACTGAGACCCCTAAATATGAGATACTTGAGCCAGAGAAATTTGGATACCTGGAGTTTGACTAGTTCTCCAAACTGATTTATTGAAGCACGTTGTAAATGAATGCATAAAATCTGCAAGAACATACTATGATGAGTGTTACAGACTGTAAATAGGAAGTAATTAGGAAGTAATTGTAGAGCTTAATTATAGAGATCCTAATTAGTATACCTTCCTAACTTAGAACCTATACTGTGTATATATATCTAACAGATTCCTCAATGAAAAATATAAGAAAATTATCTCAGTTTACATGGTATCAGAGCCTCTTCTGGTCCATATGTGCCTCTGTTTCCGTTTCCGTTTCTGAGGCTTCTGCCTCTGTTTCTCTGGTTCTCTGTCTATGGACAGTAGGCTTTGGGTCACCTGTTTAGGGCAGGTTTTGGTTCTCACCGCCGGCATAGAAGGAAGCGCCACCCGCCGATTGGCCTGTCGACAAAGACCGGTGACCAGAATCCAAGCGCATGAGCCACACACGCCTCAACAAGAATCTGCTGTCAGACCACGCGCCGGCGCGTGCATGTCCGTCGGTCCCCAGAAAATTTTCCGATCTTCAGTTTCCGGCGCCCCTTGTCCTGTACTACACTCCTTTGTACCTGGTTGGGGCAGCATCCATTTGGGTTTGGGATTTCCTTTTGTGACAGTTTCGGGTGTTTGGGTTTTTGCTGCGTACTTAGTATTATGGCAGAAAAAAAATCGGTAATTATATCTGATGTTGTTCCTGTGATGTCAAAGATAATGGAACATAAGCTTAATGGCTCCAATTATCTGGATTGGAGTAAAACGGTTCGTCTTTATTTGCGAAGTATCGACAAGGATAATCATATGACTGATGATCCCCCTAAGGAAGATGATTCTAGGCAAATGTTGCTAAGGGAGGATGCTCAATTATTTTTGCAGATCCGGGATTCCATTGAAAGTGAGGTAATTGGTTTAATTAATCATTGTGAATTCGTCAAAGAGTTGTTGGAATATCTGGATTTTTTGTATTCTGGGAAAGGAAATATTTCCCACAATTATGAGGTGTGCAAAGCTTTCTATCAAGCAGAAAAACAAGATAAATCCCTTACAAGTTATTTTATGGATTTTAAGAAAACTTATGAAGAACTTAATATGTTGTTACCGTTTAGTCCCGATGTGAAAGTTCAACAAAGCCGAAGGGAACAGATGGCTGTCATGAGTTTTTTAGCTGGTCTCTCTTCTGAATTTGAGACTGCTAAATCCCAGATTCTTTCTAGTTCTGAGATCTCATCCTTACAAGATGTGTTTAGTAAGGTACTTCGCACAGAAAATTCTCCACCGGTTCAGTTCAATAGTGCCCTTGTCAGTAGAAACAATGATTATAAGTCTGGGCGGTCACATTATAGAAATAATAACAAAGGAGGGGGATCACATGGGTTTGAGAGCCGAGCTCTAGATTCAGGAGGAATTGTGTGTCATTATTGCCATAAGCCTGGACATATGAAGCGAGATTGTAGAAAACTTCATAACCGAACACAGAGAACTCATTTGGCCCATATTGCTTCCACTACTGAAACACCTGAAAAATCAGTTCTTATCTCTGCAGATGAATATGCCAAATTCTCTCAGTACCAAGAATCACTAAAGTCTTCATTTACTCCAATAACTACTATTGCTGATTCAGGTAAACCAAATACATGTCTTCTTTCCTCTTCCTCAAGATGGGTCATTGATTCTGGTTGCACAGATCACATGACAGGTAATCCTAGTCTCCTTTACACCTTTCAATCACATGCATCTCCTTGCCAAGTTACTTTAGCTGATGGTTCAACTTCCTCTGTCCTTGGTTCTGGCACTGTCCATCCAACTCCATTACTTACTTTGAATTCTGTATTAAGTCTACCAAGATTTGCATTCAATTTACTATCTGTGAGCAAACTTACTCGTGCCCTAAATTGTTTTATCTCATTTTTTCCTGATTATTGCTTGTTTCAGGATCTTATGACAAAGAGGATTATTGGTAAAGGACATGAGTCTGGAGGTCTCTACATTCTGGACACTCAAATACCTAAATCCATTGCTTGTTCTGGAGTAATAACCCCTTTCGAAGCACATTGTCGGTTGGGTCATCCCCCTCTTCCTTTGCTAAAGAAACTTTGTCCACAGTTTAGTAGTTTGTCTTCGTTAGATTGTGAGTCGTGTCAGTTTGCTAAACACCGTCGTGTCAGTTCTAGTCCTAGGGTCAATAAAAGAGCAAGTTCTCCTTTTGAATTAGTTCATTATGATGTTTGGGGTCCTTGCCCGGTACTGTCTAAAACTGGATTTAAGTATTTTGTTACTTTTGTTGATGATTATTCTCATATGACTTGGTTATATTTAATGAAAAGTCGTTCTGAGTTGTTTTCTCATTTTTGTGCTGAAATTAAAACTCAGTTCAATGTTTTTGTTCATACATTACAAAGTGATAATGCCAAAGAGTATTTGTCAACATCTTTTCAAAATTACATGATTCAAAATGGTATTCTTCACCAAACCTCTTGTGTTGATACTCCATCCCAAAACGGAGTAGCAGAACGGAAGAATAGACATCTTCTTGAGACAGCACGGGTGTTATTATTCCAAATAAATATTCCTAAAACTTTCTAGGCTGATGCAGTTTCAACGGCATGTTCTCTCATTAACCGCATGCCTTCCTCTGTTATTCATGGTAATACCCCGTACAGTATTCTTTTTCCAAATAAGTCATTATTTTCTATTGAACCTAGGATATTTGGTAGTACTTGCTTTGTTCGAGATGTTCGTCCACACATTACTAAACTAGATCCCAAGTCTTTGAAATGCACATTCCTTGGTTATTCTCATTTTCAAAAGGGATCAGATGCTATTGTCCTAGTCTTAATAAGTATCTTATTTCAGCTGATGTTACTTTCTTGGAAGACAAACCATATTTTCCCTCTTCTACTCCAGAATGTCAGGGGGAGGATGATGATTTGTTAGTTTATACTATTACATCTTCTGAACCAACTCCTATCCAGCCTCTATCTGAATCGGCTTCTGATCCAGCCCCCGTCAAACCTCCCATTTGTCAGGTCTACTCTGGACGTCAGAAGCTTCCTCATTCATGTCCTGCACCTGCTCCTCTATCATCATATCCAGTTTCAAGTACTGATCTTCCCATTGTTGTACGCAAAGGTAAACGTAAGTGTACTTATCCTATTTCTTCTTTTGTCTCTTATCACCACTTATCATCTTCTTCTTGTTCTTTTATTACATCTCTTGATTCTATTTCTATTCCTAAAACTGTTCATGAAGCCATATCCCACCCTGAATGGTGTAATGCAATGATAGAGGAAATGAATGCTTTAGGTGAGAATGGTATTTGGACCTTGGTTGATTTACCTGCAGGGAAACGAGCTATTGGATTTAAATGGGTGTTCACAGTTAAGGTAAATCCTGATGGATCTGTAGCTCGCTTAAAAGCCCGTCTTGTTGCTAAGGGATATGCTCAAACTTATGGAGTGGATTATTCTGACACTTTTTCTCCTGTGGCTAAGTTGACATATTTCAGGTTATTTATTTCTATGGCAGCTACTCATAATTGGCCTCTGCATCAGTTGGATATCAAGAATGCATTTCTTCATGGTGATCTCTAGGAAGAAGTCTATATGGAGCAACCTCCTGGATTTGTTGCTCAGGAGGAGTATGGGAAAGTTTGTCCTCTTCGCAAATTACTATATGGTTTGAAGCAGAGTCCCCAAGCTTGGTTTGGAAAATTTAGTCAGGCAATTGAAGAGTTTGGAATGGTGAAAAGTAAGTCTGACCACTCAGTCTTTTACAAACAATTTGGAACTGGTAACATTCTTTTGGTTGTGTATGTTGATGACATTGTCATTACTGGGAGTGATACTACTGGAATCTCATCTCTTAAGTCCTTTCTTCACACTCAATTTCACACAAAGGATTTAGGAATGTTGAAGTATTTCTTGGACGTTGAAGTCAAAAGGAGTAAAAAAGGTATCTTTCTACCTCAGAGGAAATATGTGCTTGACTTATTAATTGAGACAGGAAAATTGGGGGCAAAACCATGTTGTGCTCCGATGATTCCTAATATGCAACTTACAAAAGATGGTGAGCCATTTGAAGATCCTGAGAAATATAGAAGATTGGTTGGAAAGCTGAATTATCTTACGGTAACTCTTCCAAATATTGCATACTCTGTAAGTGTTGTAAGTTAGTTTATGTCATCTCCAACAATTCATCATTGGGCAGCTCTAAAATAAATTGTGTTATTTGAAAGGAGCACCTGGTCGTGATATTTTATATGCAAATCATGGACATAGTAATATTGAATGTTTTTCAGATGCAGACTGGGCAGGTTCTAAGGTAGATACAAAATCTACATCAGGTTATTGTGTCTTTGTTGGAGGGAATTTGGTTTCTTGGAAGAGTAAGAAGCAAAAAGTTGTTTCACGATCAAGTGCAGAATCAGAATATAGAACTATGGCACAATCTCTATGTGAAATAATGTGGATATATCAGCTCTTGAATGAAGTAGGCCTTAAGACTTCAGTTCTAGCAAAATTGTGGTGTGATAATCAAACTGCTCTTCATATTGCATCAAATCCTATTTTTCATAAACGAACTAAGCACATTGAAGTCGATTGTCATTTCGTACGTGAAAAAATACAGTTAGGTTTGATTTCCACAGGATATGTGAAGACCAGAGAACAGTTGGGGGACATCTTCACAAAAGCTCTAAATGGGGTTCGTGTTGATTATCTTTGCAACAAGCTAGGCATGATTAATATCTATGCTTCAGCTTGGGGGGCAGTGTTACAGACTGTAAATAGGAAGTAATTAGGAAGTAATTGTAGAGCTTAATTATAAGGATCCTAATTAGTATACCTTCCTAACTTAAAACCTATACTGTGTATATATATCTAACAGATTCCTTAATGAAAAATATAAGAAAATTATCTCAGTTTACAATGAGTATGCCTAGAAGGCACTAAATTCTACAAAAAAGTACAAAATATTCCAAAATAATACAAGAAGAAGGCATTTGTTTCAAAGGGACACAAGCTTGGGTAAAGTACCCAATTTACTCATGCAGGTAGCACTTATTACTTCCAAGGCTATCCTCCCCATAGAGTTAATTGGAGGAAGTTGAAACACAAGCCAGCTTCTGAAAGAGCTTAACAATAACTCACAGCAAGTTTTCCAAAGTAATCACCATCTCTTAGTCCATCCTAAATCATTTGAAATAAGCAAGCAAATCTAGTTGTTTTTCCTCAGGTCTTTTGTTGTGAGAAAATGCCTCATAGAAAAAATAATATTACTGATGGAAACTTAAAGTTTAGAGTGGTTTGGTGTAAGCCTAAAGTTTATAATGGTTTGGCATAAGCATACTCTATGAAATAAATCTACTAATAAATTAAATAATAATACAACCACTAATCAAAATACCCAATACTCAAACCCTTAGCGCAATTATACCTATGTTTTTACCCCCAAAATAACACTCACAAAGTCACTTCTCACACTATCATCATAAAGGCACTCTACCTCACTTTGTGCATGCCACAATTTGGATTTACAAGTAGTCATTACAACGGCTTGTATTGCAGTACTATCCTCAATCATTAACCTACACAAAAGGGCAAGGCTATATTTTATAGCCAATCAAAGTCGGCAACTCCATGCAACAAAAGTCAGTCAGTAACTTTAGCAACTACGTTCACCAATTGGAGTTGAACACATCTTACAAAGCCAACTATGTATTAACCAATAAATTCTTCATTGCTAAGTAAAATATTTCATATTTATGTAAATTCTTTATGGGTTGGAATATAACAGATTTCAATTTTCATGAAAACCCATCATTAGATATTAATCCTAAAAAAGCAAGCACTTCAATGAGCATAAAGCATTGAACCACTGAGCTTGGCAATTAATTAATAAAGTAATTAACCCTATATCAACCACCTACATGCTATTTTTAAAAGAATTTTAGAGTGCTATGAGTTTTGTCTGTTACAATAAGTAAAAAAAAGTTCACAGTTCATACCTTTGGACAACGAGCAATACTTAGTTGCTTTAGAGTGTGCGAAAAATTACTTGACCAAGGTAGACTTTCTAGATGAGAAAGACTGTGACAGCTACAGGAGTCTTGCGCACTACATCTCCTAAGTTTTTTAATGTCTGTCTGAAACATGAAGTCAGAAAAACCACGTGTATTAGGCACAACTATATATCAGATCCATCCCAACATAAAAAGAGGCCAGGTAGGTCAAAAAAAAGTCAAAGAAGATGAAACAAGGACTAGAAAAATGAAGAGCGAGACTGAGCAACATTAAAAGGACACCAGGTTGGTTCAAAAGTATAAGACGAATCAATCAGTAAAAGGGAGACGAACAACAGCAGACTCTTGGACAAGCACTGGCTCGGCTCCGCAAGTGCCTAAGCTATCAACAATTGAGAATACCAAGATCATATTTAACTGGCATCTCACCTCTTTTGCTCCTCTTAGGGATAAATACTTTGTCGCCGCAATGTGCCAACAATGGCTGCAGTTGTAATTCTCAACTTGTTCAGCAACAATGAACTGTTTCAAGCAGTCCTCTAAAGTACATCCAGGCATCTAGTATCATGTTTTTAAAAAATTAAAATAGGTTTCAGTGAAAATAACTATGATATAGAAATTTAAGTGATATTGTTAAATATACGCACAAATTTTGAAACCTTCATTAACATACAATGGCAGAACCACTTCCGAGCACTGGCAAAAGTGGCAAACTATGAAAAAATTGAAAATTCAATGAAATCTGCAAAAGAACAAAAGTGCAAAAGCAATTAAACTACATGGAACTAGAAGATAAAGACAATCAAAAAGCTGGCTGAATAGCATGCACATAAGAAAATGGAACTTGTTACTGAAAAGAGACCATGTTCTTTAAAGGTTTTTACCCCATGTACTTGTAAATCACTTATCATTCATTACTAGTTTGTACACATTCCAAACATAGTACAATTCTAAATATTTTTGGGAAAAAAAAAAAAGGAGGGAGGTGCACATATTGCAAATGGATAGTGTTGTCAGAGGACAGCACAAACCTGAGATGAACAACTTTGGCAAGTTAGAGTACTACTAAGAATTCCATCAAACGGTCCAAGGAAATGTTGTTGCCATCGTTCTTGTTCATTCAGGATTTCTCTCTTTGGAGCAAGAATCCTATAATTAGAAGAAGCAAAAGCATCTGCTAGAGAACTTTGATTTGCAGGATAAGAATCTGAAAATTCTTCTCTTAAAGATGATAATAGATGAAGAAATGCTTCTTCAGCATCCTACACACATGGAAATCATAAATCGATCAGTGGAGCGTAATTTGTTTGTTCAAAGAATTCTGAAATGCAATCACCTGTTGACTTGTCAAACTGAAATTTTGAATATAATCAGCCATTGCAAGCATCACTTTCTGTGGACTTAACACAACTCTCCCTTCACCAAATGCTGATAGTTCTACAGAAATGGGGCACTCAAATTAGATTACACTGATCATGTCAAGTATGATCACATGGTTTACAGCAAAAAATTCAAAAAGTTCATTAGCAATTAATAGTCTAAGTTCTTTTTTTTTTTTTATTTTGGAGCCAGTCAAGGAATTTAGAACAAATACTTCCAAGAACCCTTATAGAGATTTGGGAAGCATGGAAAACAAATTTCCACATCCAGTGCAAAATAATTCATAATAACATTCAATATATCCATGAGTGCTTCAAATCAGCTAAAACAGGGAGAAAAGAAGAAGAAGAAGAAGAAGAAAATGGAGTTACAAGAACTAAAATTATCTGTAGTACTTGGATTGTATCTTGTGAGGAATAGTATCAGCCAACAAAGCAATATAAAAACAGCACACTTCCACTCATACTCCTATGATTGTTTTTAAAAATCTCTTAATTTCGATAGCATGTAATTTCCCCGTTACCTTCTAATAATGCAGCCAAAGCAACTGTAAGTTGCAAACTTTCGCTCCACTCCCCAGTGGCAGATGATTCGAAATCCTCTATCACCTTTTGAAGAAAAGGTTGGAAATATGAACAGCTAGCTAAAGACTGGTAACAAGAAGAGAATAAGATCACGATAATGTCTACAATTGAAAAATAAAATCTTCAGTTATGTTCCATTTGGCTAAATAACAAATAGAAGCCATTTTGGTTACTGATAACTAGGGAATAAAATTATTAAATTAAAAAAAGTAAAGACAAAACCCTTAGCCCTTTGAGGCAGCAATCTGAATTTATTAAGCGAAGTTCTATGTTCTATCAGAAATTTTAAAAAATAATAATAATAAATTCCATGAATAAACATCCCGTTTTCTTTTAAATTTTCCCACCAACCAAACATAATCAAATATTCAATAGAGCAATGAAATACCCAGTTGGCAAAAGTGATCATACCTGTAATATGACATTCAAAAAGCAATTATTGCCAAGATTTCGCAAGCCAGGAACTAAATAGAGCTTCTGAAGATGATTTTGTTTCTCAGACAACCAAGGTAAGAGAGAGAAATTTCCCAAGTTGCGGTCTTTTATTAAAGCCAAAACCAAACCAGCAACACCCAAAACACCAGCCACCGATATATGAAATCCAGAAGCTGAAACCCACTTGAAGTGAGAGAAAGATTGGCATCCATGCTTGAGATTGAAGATTAATCTGTCTAGTTCGATTTTCATTGGAAGAGAAGGCAAAAAAGAGTACTCAAATAATTGAAACTCGCCACAATCAATACTCGAGTCTACTTCTCATAAAACCGTGTCAAGGCGTTCCCAGGAAACTTAAATATATTTACTTGTATAAACTTTAATTTTTATGCTCATTCTCCTTCTTTCTCAGTAGGCTAGAGGTATCTTCACGCTTGATTGCCCATTGATCGATATTAACTCTTTATGGGCTACATTTATTTAGCGGAAAATAATTTTTTTGAAAAATATTTTTTAAAGAAATATTTTTAAAAAATATTTTTAAACAAATCAATTTTTATTATTTAATTCTAATATTAAAAATTAGTCAAAAAATATTAAAAATTTTAGTTTATAATATCATTAATATATTTGAACTTATAAAAATTTCATATTTTTAAGATTTTACTATTAAATATGAGAAAAAAATATAAATATAGTAAATTTAGTGATTGCTAGCTATCGATAGTGATTGTCGATAGTTATCGCACATTAGTGATAGTCATATTAAAAAATTTGTATTTATATATTTTTCTTTTATTATAATGAATTTGTCAAAATTTAAAGAATTGTTTTCCATTTTAAAAAG
Source organism: Reutealis trisperma (assembly GCA_947687605.1). Taxonomy (NCBI): domain Eukaryota; kingdom Viridiplantae; phylum Streptophyta; class Magnoliopsida; order Malpighiales; family Euphorbiaceae; genus Reutealis; species Reutealis trisperma. Next base: position 191,819 of record CANTUT010000615.1, on the reverse strand, counting down.
AGAAGGTCATTTTTCTTAAAAATGACCTAATTTTCATTGATCAAAAAAATATTTTCGTTCACTAATTTTTAAAGTGTTCCAAATATTAGGAAATACAAAAAATATTTTCTAAAAAATATTTTCTGCGAAACAAATGAAATCTAAGTATAAGAAAATGGAATCTAAGTATAAGAAACACCTCAAACTTGCCTAATTATATTTCAACTTTTTAAAATTATTCACAATCATACCCTTTTATCAAAACTATAAAAAAAAATAACTCCTTATCAATTGTAAACAACTTTGGGCATAATAATCTATTTTTAAAAAATATGATAAAATTATAAAAAATCAAAAAATTCATAATAAATAGACTTAAAAGAAAAAAAATGAAATGATTTTATATAAATTTAATTTTTGGATGAGTTATTCGGTATATAGTGAAATATTTTCTAAATAATTTTTGAGTTTAGTTTTTTATTATATATATAAATATAAATATAAATTATATTTCGCAAACAAATAAAAATAAGTTATATTTTGCATGTCAAAATATAATGGGATCCATACTCTTTGAGTAATTTTTACACATCTAATAATTAATAGATTGATAGATTGAAAATATTAATTGTCAACTTTCTGGTTGATTGAAATGATTTCTCATAGCAAAAACAAGCTACAAGCAAAAAGAGTTGCATAGGTACTCTCCCCTATCTTTGGAGTTTTCCCTCTCTTTTAAATGAAGCCTCCTCTCTTTTTCAACTCTTTGGTTTCTCTTAAATTCCAGTATTATGACAATTTTGTTTCGTTTTGTTATTCACTTTTTATTTCTTTAGTTGGCTTTGGTGAATAGGTGGTGCATCTATTTTATTCTTTTTAATTTACGTTGCGGAGTCTTACACTATGTTTGAAATAAAGGAAAATATAGAAAGAAAAAAAATAAAAGTAGACAATAACTTTTATTTTCATTTTCTATTGTTTGAGAATAAAGGAAAAATAAAGAAAGAAAGAAAATATGTACCGTTTCCTTCTCTTTATTTTCTCCAGAGAGAAAATGGAGAAAGAAGAAAAAATAATAATTAAATACAATTTAAATTCAAATTTAAGCTATAAAAATGAAAGATTAAAATAATAATTTTTATTTGGAAATTTCTTTTTCTTCATATATTTTAGTAAGTGGAAAATAATTTTATTTTCCTTCCTATCCAAACAAAGAAGAGAAAAATAAATGGAGAAAAATAAAAATTATTTTTCTTCTTTATTTTCTTTCCTCTCTAAGAAATTTTCTAAACATAGGGTTAGCCTTTATAGAAATAGAAGAAGAGAATATTCCTCAAAATGCAAGAACTTATTGATCAAGCACAGAATCTACAGTACCATAAATAGGTCTCATCTTTATCAACCACCTTATAATGGATCAAAAGAAAAAATATATAGTTGCGGGTAAATTAATTTTAGCTAAGACTTAGCCTCTTATGATTAAGGCTGCTCTCTCAAAATCTTCGAAGCAAAAGAATGATTTCGAAATCAAAAAAAAAAAGGAACCTGGGAAAATTTATGTTTTTGTATTTTAGAGTGAGGAAGATAAAAATCAAGTTCTTCTTGGGATTCTGTGGTTCGTAGATAATAGTTTGATGGTACTACCCAAAAAAATCCATTAATCAATTAGATTTTTCGTTACCCCCCCTTCTGGATTCAAATTGAAGGCATTCCTCCAAACCAAATCAATTTGGAACATGCTAGAAAAATAGGGAATTTATTCAAAGGATTATTGCAAATGGATGAAAACTTTCAGAGTTCTATTGCTTGGAGAATGATAATTTGCCTGTAAGTTTTAGTGGAGGTAGAGCATCCCCTTCCTTTATTGGTCATACTCTAAAGAATTGCATTGACAAAGAAGATGAAGTCTATAAGGTAGCTCTTGAGATCAAGGTTCTTAGACATGGTCCAATAATACGTGCTCTAACTGGTGATAAAGTGTCACAAGTTTAGAGATTACTTTCATGTTTTAGTCTCAACTTTAAGGCTTTTGATTGGGGATTGAATGTTGGGACAGTTAGTAGGGATTTTACATTGAAAAAGTTTAATCCTGGTGGAGGGTCAAGTAAAAGACGGGCAAGAAGCAATTCACCTGGCTTGTCTCTTATTAATCAAGCTTATTCAAATCTAATCAATTCTCCAATTGATTGTCTAGCAAAGAGTTTAAGAACAGATGATGAAGATGGTGTTTCTTTACTTAAACCCCCATTGCTTGGGATGGGGGGGGAGGGGGGGAGGGGCGGCGGGGGGGATCATGATTATCACGTGAAAGGCTCGGGGATTCCATCATACAAGTATAATAATTTGTCAACTTTGACAAATCAAAATGCATTGAGCTTCGTTCTTGATAAGGAAATGAAAGAGGTATCAATTGGAGAAATAACTTAGCAGGAAGCATTAAATGCAATTGTTCTCTAGGAGAAAGGTGGAAATCATGATGATTAGGGGCTTGTTGTCTAAGATGTCATGAAGATAAAAAAGGAGGTAATAAAGGCCAAACACGTGGGCCTTTAAGGAAAAGATATGGCCCAAAGATTGAGCATTGTAAAATGAGGAAAGAAAAGATCAAAAAGCCTAGAAGAGGATATGAATTAAAGGTTATTCAAACACAAACCTTTAAACCACCTACAGAAGTAAGCAGGCCCATTTTGTCTTCAGCAGATCCAACTATGGATTCTTTAATAACCCAAGAATTAGGACTTAAAAATTGGGGCACTTTACATGATGGGAAAGGAGAATCTTAGTTCACTTCATCTGAAGAAGAATTAGTAGTCCTTCAAAAGCAGAAAGGAGATAGGGATCTTATTGAAGTGGTGACAAAGGAGAAAAGAGTGAAAGTTAAACAACTCGCAAGGAACATAGTATCTTCTCAAGGTCCTGAAATAAACACAAATTAGGAATATGAAAGCCCTTCAAATTTTATTCAAATAACTAAAGTGCAAGAGGGTATGGAGGAAGATCAACTTGAGGGGGCTTTGGCTATTCAATCTCTAAGCTTTGGTGGCTCTTCTAAAGCTGCCCAATAACTATGAAGTGCTTAACCTGGAACTATCAAGGCCTGGGGCAAGCTTTGACAATAAGATATTTAAGGAAGCTTATCTCTTCCCATCATTCCATCTTGGTGTTCATTTCTGAAACTAAGAACACTATTGATTACTTGGAAAGAATCAAATGGTGGTATGGTTTTGAGAACGGGACTATGTGGAAGCCAATAAATCCCCAAGGGGTTTGCTATTATGGTGGCGTACTTCAATTCAAGTTCAAGTTATAGAGAAATTGGAGAATTTCATTCATGTTAAATACAAACGTTGGGACAAGGATTTAGAGTGGCTTCATTCTTTCCTTTATAGCAGTCCTTATCATGAAAATTAAAAAAAAAAAAAAAAGAAGTTTTTGATGCCTGGGTTAATTTGAAGCCATAAGAGAAGATAGCTTAGGTGTGTTCAAGGGATATGAATTTATTATTAGTAGAGCTGAAAAAGATAGGTGGAAGACTAATAACTGAAGGCTCAACTAAGAATTTCATTAAATGGATTAATCAAGCAGAGTTAATAAATATAGAGGGTTTAAAGGGCCAAAGTTCACCTAGTTCAGCAAGCAGACGGGAGATAGAGGTATTGCACAAAATAGAGATTTGGGAAATTTTGCTTAGAGAATCTCCTTCAATTCAGCCCAGGTTTATAATGAAAAACTGATTGGGATTGATCATAGACCTTTGCTTTTGGATTTAGATGGAAAAAAGTACATATTTTTTGAGGGCTTTAGATTTGAAGATAAATGGTTACTTCATTAGCAATGGGGGCAGATTTTCAAAAAAATATGGAATTCTAAGATGCAACAACTTAACAGAACTAGGGAAGAAGCTTCATTATTATGCTCAGACCTTATTTCAATGGCATAAGACTAAGGTGGGTAATTCAAGGCTTAGAATTGATCGATTGCAATAAGCACTGGAGCAGCTATATGATAAGCATTTAGTAGCTATAAACAATATAAAGGAAAAGCAACTTCTTTCAGACATTAGTAACCTTTAGGAGATGGAGGAATGTTTCTGGAGATAGAGATCACGAAATTAGTGGTTAAGGGATAGTGATAAGAACATAAGGTTCTTCCATGCCTCTGCTATTTAGAGAAAGCAAAGGAATTTGATTTTAAAGCCCAAATATAGTGGGGGTCAATGGATCAAAACAGAAAATGAAATTAAAGATGTGATAGAGGATTTCTTCTTAAATCTTTATACCTTTCAGTCACTAGCTGAATATGAAGAAGTAATCCAAAAAATTAAAGGGGTAATCCCTCTAGAATTGAATGCAATTTTGAATGCACCAGTTTAGGAAATTGAAGTGCAGGAAGCTATGTTTTCTTTTGGAGCTTCAAAAGCACCAAGACTAGAAGGTTTTGCTTGTTCGTTTTATCAAAAAAATTAGCCCACAGTAGCTGATGTAGTGATCAAAGTGCGAACCCTCAATTTTGCACTCTCATCATCCAACCATACCTTAGCACCTACTAAGTTTAATGCACTAGGGTCAAGGAGGTAATGCCCGTTGCGGTGGAGTAGGAGGCGGTGCCCCCAAAGCAAAAAATGGGCTTTTAGTCATATTAGCACAATGATACTTAATTTTTAGATACTTAGTTTTAGATTCTGATGCTTTTTTTACCCTGATTAGACCTTTTGTATCAGATAGTATTTTTTCTAAATTGACTAAATTTTTTCTCAGATTGACTGCTTAGCTGTTTGAAAATTAATTTTGAGCTTATTGACATTGACTGGTAAGATTTTTAAACTCTATAACTCCCAAAAACTAACCCGAAAGTCTCAAAAACTAACTCGAACTTCCAAAAATTGACAAAAAAATCTTGAAACATGAGTTAGGGTTGCGCCAAGTGGAGCCGCGTCAGTCTAACTGCCTCACTGGTATGGCGGCCGCGACAATCTTACTCGGATCTTAGCAAAACTGATGCAGATTTACACCTCCTTTGCATGGAGCTGCTTTTTTTTGTGCCTTTTTCTGTACTAAAATGACCAAATCACCCCTCTCTAGTACTTTCTAACCCTACCCTTCATCGTCTTTTCATATTTCACTATCTAAACTATACTCACCTACTTTTCCTATAAATACGTTCCTTCATTCTCCTATTTTCCTCGCCCCCTTGAGTTAGAGTTGATAGCTATTCTCTAATTTCTCTCTTCTTCTCCTTCTAACCACTCTCTAATTAATTAATTAATATTTTTAATTAATTAATTATCTCACTCTAACTAAGTTAATTAATTTTTTTAATTAACTAAAACTCTTTTTTTTAAATTAAAATTAATCACTCAATTAATTAATTAATCTTTTTAATTAATTAATTGATCACTTTTTTCAAAATCAAATTAATCCTTTTTTTAATCCACCCTTCATCCAAATTAATTAATTATTATTTTAATTAATTAATTCATCTATCCATTTCATCATATTAATTAGTTAATTAATCATTTTAATTAATTAATTGATCTTTCAATCAATCCAATCATCTGGTCCTAATAAAATAGAATTTCAGTCTGGTAAAACTCTCTGCCCGCAAAAAATAAAGATATCAGCCTTTTTTTCTCACTCACAAACCCAAATCAAATCAATCAATCCAATTAACTTTTAAACCCCTCCATTTAATCGTGGAACGAACTACATGAGTTTTAATCTCCATTCAATAGGGTACGTAGGCATGTTTGGAATTTAAATCCAAATCTCAAATCCAATCTAAAAATTAATTCCATTTTCCCTTTATTTTCAATTATAATCAATTATTTATTTATTTTTGAAATTAAAAAGTGATTATGTGGTTCCCTTAAATACATAAAGATTAGAGGGAACACTCTCTTTAATTTGTGGCTGTTTACTTTAATCATTTTATTAATTTTCCATGCACTATACATTCATACTATGCTATGTCTATACATTTAATTATTTGCCATCTTATAAATGTTATTCATGAAATCAACTTTTCAAAGTCAAATTAAGTTTAAGAGCCAAATTTAGATTATTTAAAACCAAAAACCTAGTCGCTGAATTCAACCTAGTTCGAGACTAGTGATTTTATTCTTGGGTAAATTAATTAATAAATTAGAGTCAACTAGATTTTTTTCCTTAATTTTTCCATTTAAAAATAAATTAAGGTGGTGACTCCCAAAATCATTTTCAAAATCAACCAATCCAAACCCAAGGATTCTATTGTGAATTTAAACTTAAATGAGCATCCCGATTCTCTCTAGCGGATCGGGTTAGTGTTTGAGCGAATCCTTACAGCTAGTAACTTTACTGGGGACTAGTTGCCACTTTTTAAAATAAAAGGAAAACAAGAGGATTACTATTTTGTTAAGGAAAAATTTTCCAAAAATAATCTTCATTGGGCTCATTAAGTGTAATTTGACTTTCATGCATCACTTTGCATAATAAAGGCTCATTGCCTAATCTTCGCTTTAGGAAAACTTTTGGATGGCGAGTAATATTGGCTCAACAACTCTCTTTGAGTATGTTGGAAGAAAGCGAAAGCATTCTACCCAGTAATGAATTCCCAATCATTTTGGTGGTGTAACAAGCAATCAGTACTATTAAACCCACGCGAGTATCCTTGTGTCACATCCCAATTTCTAAGACATGACGATCCTAGAACATGGGGAGATATAAGGTCACCCACACCTGTAGAACCTATGTATGCTTATACCAAACATACCTAGGATCGTACCAAACCCATTGTAATAACTTAAATATCAAATAATATAGAAAAACTCAATAAGCGGAAGAATAGTTTGGCAAAATACTTTGAAAACATCTCATAGCAAAATAACATTTAAAATCTTAAAATAAATCCTCAATGATTAATATCCCAAAATAAACTCCCGGAGCGTCTATGAGTAACTCTTCATAACATAGTATAATTAAAGACTTGGACAAGAAATCCCCCAAACAAAGTAGAATGCTTGAGCCATCACTTTCCCTTCTCATATTGCTCACCTGAAACCACACAAGAAAATGGGTGAGATAGATTATCTCAATGAGTAAACAATATAGCATAAACGATATCATATATCCCATTTTCAGGAAAGCCCATTGCATATAACACATAGTTTATGATTTACAAATCATGAATTCACAGTTTTCAATTTAGCATGATTTTCACTTTAGCAGGTTTGCAAAAATCAAACTTATAACACTTATTACCTAATAAATGTAGATGACTACACTAACTCATTCACTCAAGGGGGAGGTGGCCTCATACCAAATTCTAACTGCTAACCCAATACTTAACCGCTCTGTCACATCCCAACTTTAGAGACATGATGGTCCTAGAATATAAAGAGATATAAGGTCACGCATACCTGTAGAACCCACTTATACTTATACAAATACTCCTTAGGGTCGTACCAATTTACTTTAATTCAAGCTTCCTTAAAATTTTACTCACTAAACAATAGTTAATATTTGAGCTAATACTTATATAGTTTCCCAGTGGGATCGACCTTTTTTATGCTATACTACTTGAACGATAGGTATACTTGCTTGTAACTAGAGTGTAATAGACTTGGAGTTTATTTAACCTAGTGGAAGTATAAATAAAGTACATCAATGTGTAATTAGTGTTATGCCATCAATTGACACATGTTCAAATGGGTATTTTTCAAAACTTGAATATTTGACATTTGGTCATTAATTATATAATTTTTAATTAACAAATTTCCAATTATTCTAATGTGTTAATCAACATGTATAATTAGAGTTATGTCCAAACGACACATATTGAAATGGATATTTTTCAAAACTTGAATCTTTGATATGTGGTTATTAATTAGATAATTTTTAATTAACATAATTTCTAATTATTCTAATGTGCAAATAAAAAACAAAAATAAAAACAAAATAGACCAAACTTATACTTAAAATAAAAATAATCACTTTTATTGTGTGGGATGAAAAATAAAATTATGATATAAAAAATAATAGGTGAAATTCAAAATTCACTGGTAAATAGTATATAACGAGTATATTTTAAGTATATAATGAGTATATTTTAAGTATATATTACATAAAAAATTATAATAAAAAAATAATAAACAATTTTTACGATTCACAGTAAATAGTATATAATGAGTATATTTTAGGTATATTTCTAGTTTATTTCAAGTATATAATGAGTATATTTTAGATATATCTTAAACATATACGATAAATAGATGCTTTCCTTTTCTTTAGAAACTTAACATCCTTAACATTTTTCTTTGATAATGTTATTCTTACTCATATTTGCCTATTTACATTTTAAAATCTTTTTTTTTTTAACTCAAATACTAACCAAATATATAAATAAAATAGACTGAACATATAAATTATGAGTATTCTAAAATAAAATAAAATTCCTCTTACATCTTTCAACGTTTGATAGTTATAAGTACTAATTTCATTTCTTATATATCATTTTTTTTTTCAAATGGAAGCAATACCACAAAAGTAATATTATATGCCTTATAATAAAAAACTAAACTTATCAACCACCTAATAGAAAACCAACCTATAAGCCACTTACAATTAATTAAATGGAAACTACATAGAAGCAAACACTCTAGAGATAAAAAAAAATAAATAAAAAAAAAAAACCTAAATATCTATAGGAATACCCCACCATACTCTATAGATTACCTAGTTAAAAAGCATATATAATTATTATTTTATTCAAAAACCAAACCTTTGTAGAAAGAAGCTACCATTCCCTATTAAAAATAAGGCAAAAACAACTAGAGGAGTAAGAAGGACCCACATCCATGTCTGCATCCTTCTTTTACCATGATTGCAAAGTGGCAGAGGCATAGATATTGACCTAGTCTATTTTGTGAAGTGCGATGGCTTTTGAGGTCTCTTTGTCACTTCCGTTGGCTTTTATCTTGCTTCAGACTCCTTGGATTTAGTTAGAGTTTCAGAAATTGGAGCCGATTCTCCATCATTGACACTATTAACATCTTCTACTAATGCCTTCCTTTTCTCCTTTCTCTCCTTCTGCTCCCTTTCCTAGATAAAAAATAATTCATATCGGGTCATCATAATGGCATTGCATAATCCTAAAAAATAAAGACATAACAAATAGCAAGAGAAAATGTAACAATCGGTGTGGTAGTGATGGTAGTGGTAACTGGAGACAGGTGCACTAATTGAAAGCTTTAACAAAAAAAAAAAAAGAGTAAAAAAATCATGTGAAAATGTAAAAAGCATAAAAAACAGAAAACACAGGTAGCAGAAAAGTAATAATTTAAAAATGAGCATAAAAAAGTAAACAAAACATAAAAATGGGTAGAGAGTGTAATTTCCTCATTCTTAATTGCTTTGGTGGGCCACATTGCATGAATTGAGACATATGTCCATTAAATAACCATGTGTCCCACATTTTATTATATTAATGCCATATGCCATGTTTCATATGCCCATTAGTTTCTAAAAATTTTACTAGCAATTTTTGGCAACTATCCTATTATAAGCTTTTATAATAGCAAGGCCCATCATAATTAAATGCTATTTTTGCAAGACTCATAACATGCTAGTTGCCATAAAGAAAGGAATATCGACCTTCTGCTTATGATGTGTCATAGAACAATTTTGAGCGTGAAGATTGGACTTTGAGCTCTTTGTTAAAAATAAATATTTTATTGGGCTAAAGTATGTCTCTGCTCCCAATGCGAACTAACTTCTTTTAAAATAACTTATCCCATAATAAAATTATTGTCTTAGAACAATATTAATCCTCTTTGGGAGAGTAGAGGCTATGCTTAATATATACGTACCATGAGCATACATTAGTTCAATTAACATGCCATAAGCATACATAGATATGCAATTTATATATTTATTTATATTATCAGTGCTACTAACAAACTGCCAGACAAGGCAGAAGTTTGCTATATGTGTTATTTACAGGCATTCAAAGATGTCTTCAGATACCACATGATAAGATCAATCTACGAACCACATGTAATGAAAGCTCTTGCCAAGGCAAGGCAAAAGCCCTCGTTAAGGCGAGGCTAAAATCTTCATCAAGGTGAGGTACATTTTTTGCCAAGGCAAAACCAAAGCCCTCATGAAGAGGAGGCCAAAAGCCTTCATGAAGGTGAAGCATTAAGTCTTCTATAAGAGGGCACCTAAAATCCTCATCAAAGTGAGATACATTCTTCACTAAGGCAAAGCCAAAGCCTTTGTCAAGGCAAGGCCAAAAGTTTTCACTAAGGTGAAGCATTAAGTCCCCTGCAAGAGAGCACCTAAAATCCTTATCAAGGTGAGGTACATTCTTCGCCAAGGCGAAGCCAAAGCCCTTGTTAAGGTGAGGCCAAAAGACTTTACCAAGGGGAAGTATTAAGTCCCCTGCAAAAGGGCACCCAAAATCCTCATCAAGGTGAGGCACATTCTTCGCTAAGGCAAACATCAAAGCCCTTGCTAAGGCAAGACAAAAACCCTCATTAAGACGAGGCTGAAGCTCTTTTCAAAATGAGCATAAAAAGACCCACAGTAATAGGCAGATACAAGACCTACAGTAATGGGTATATAAGATCTTCATCAAAACACATCATGAAAGAGCTTCGTCTTGGAAATAAAAGATCTAAAAGGAATATTTCCCTCTTCAAAGGGGGGAAGAAGCTACTATAAAGCTAACAAAGTATGAAGTCTACAATAAATCAAGTTATTAAGACTCCTACAATAAAAGCAATTCTCAAGCCCTTTATAAAAGCTACTTAGCTACAGAAATTATATATGGTACACAAGTAAAATAAATTGTCTGAAGACAAGCTATTTTATTTTTAATATTATTGCAATTTAAATATACTTGTAAAAGAAAATATTATACTAAAAAAGAAATATATATATATATATATATATATGAAAAAAAGGAGAAGAAAATAAAAAGAAAAATTAAGACCTCCAAGAGACACATCTTGTTATCCTAAGTCCTCATTGGGCAAGGTATATTACATGAAGGCCTCCAAGTGAGGTAAATTAAGACCTCCCTCTAAGCGAGGTACATCATTATTCAGGCATCTAGCTGCCTTCAGTCCAAGCTTGTATCATTATTTTGACATTTAGCTACCTTTAAACTAAGCTCTTCAGCTCTTATTATTTAGGCACCCAGTTGCCTTTGGACTGAGCTCTTCAGCTCATATCATTGTTTAGGCACCTAGCTGCCTTCAGATCAAGCTTTTTAGTTCGTATCATTATTTAGGTACTTAGCTATCTTCAGATTGAGCGCTTCATGCTTGTATCATTATTCATGCACATAGTTGCCTTTGGATCGACCTCTTCAATTGGTATCATTGTTCAAGCACACAACTACCTTCGAACCGAGCTCTTCAGCTTGTATTATTATTCATGCACATAAATGCCTCCAGACTGAGCTCTTCAGCTTGTATCATTATTTAGGCACACAGCTGCCTTCAGACTGAGTCTTCAGTTTGCATCTTGCACCTTTCTTTAGGCCTTTCCTAAGGTAAGGCCAAAGTACTCCCATTAGAGAGGCAAATTACTTAAAGCCTTCCATGAGTGAGGCAACTAGTTACCTAAAGTCCTCAATCTATGAGGCATATTATCATTATTATTGAAATCATGTAAGCCCTCTACTAATGAGACATATCATTTGAAAACCTCCGAGTGAGGTAAGTTTTGAAGCCCTCCAAGTGAGGCAAATATTTAAAGTCCTTTACATGAGGCAGGTTTTCTCTTAAGCCCTATATAGACGAGGCAAATTTCTAAGTCCTCAATCAATGGGGAATGTATTATTATTAAAGTCTTTGGTTGATGAAGTAATCTATCTAAAGACTTCTTTGGCAAAGCAATTCTCTAAAAGTCTTTAGCTGATAGGACAGTTTATTACAATACTCCTTCAATGAGTTCATCCAAAGATCTCATACGGAGTGAGATTTATTCGAAGCCTTCATATGATAAGGCAAGATATCCGAAGACCTCAAGCAAGTAGTAGGGGACTTCTAATGTATTAATATTGAAGGCCTTCCTAAAAAATGTATATTATTGAAATTCCTCCCACAAAAGAGGCAAATTATTCAAAGTCCTCCCATGAGAAAGGCAAAGTCTAAAGACTAGAAGATTGGATCACTTAAAGATTTGAAACTATTAGGAATCTATAAGTCCACATATAGTGGCACTAAAGACCTGAAGAAGAGAAGATTTGAAGCTATTTGGAATCTATAAGACCACACTATAATATGGCATCGAAGACCATAAGTCCACATCATGATGTATTAATCATACAACTTGCCTTTCTGTCTAGGCCTCTCAAGCTACCATCATATCGAGATCTTAAGCTCACTTTATAATTTAGGCATACAATTGCCTCCATATCAAGCTCCTTTGCTCGTCATCACATTCAAAAATTTCACAGCATTCATGTTGGCTCATTAGATGCTGTTAGATTAGCTTTTCTATCTATAATATAGATGAATCACAAGCAATGAAAGAAAATATCTACTCCTTTAGCCTACTTTTTGATAGTCTCAATTAAACTAGGGAGTGGGGGCTTTTGATAAGAACAAAAAATGAACTACTTGTACTTAAGGACACATGCCCATAAGGGAGTCCCCATTCTCCCTTATATAAAGGTACTTCTCATATAACTTTTATTTATTACCTATTTCCAAACTCTCTTAGCTCTCTAACTTAGTTGTTAAAGTCTCCTCAATGAGATAGCCCAGGAGAGCTCCTAACCTCTCTCTCTCTCTCTCTCTCTCTCTTGTTTACATGTTACTAGTCGGTAGACCTCTTACCTAATCTATCAGGTAAATTTTATCCTTATCATCTTTATTAGATGATTCTACCATGATTCTCTAGTTTTCCATGTATAGCTTTTCACCTTATGTGTATATATTGAGTTTTGTCAATGAAATACAATGAGTCCCATCAATACAAAAATTCTTATGGTATCAGAGCCAACAAATCAACATATATAACCTTATTCCAATTTTGTGATTTGATCCTTCAAAGCATTAGAAGGATACAAAGCCAGCAATTAGGTTTCTCATCCTTAAAGAAAAATTAGACCATGTCTAGTGAAAATTCCTCTACTTTAGGGGGAGATAATCTAGCCATAAGAAACACTATAATAGCCTTAGATGTTGATTCACCATATTATCTGCATCCTTCAGATGGGCCAGGTATATCACTAGTTACCATTATTCTCATAAGAGAAAATTATATGGCATAGAAGAGAGTCATGAAAAATACGTTAGAGGCCAAATCCAAAATGACTTTTCTCGATGGGTCATTAAATAAACCTACTGAGACGCTTCCAAATTACGTACGATGGAAACTATGCAATTCCATGTTGTTATCCTAGACCATAAATGCATTGTCAAAGGATGTACATAGTAGTATAGCTTATGTAGATATTGCTCAAAAAGTTTAGAAAGATTTAGAGGGAGCGCTATTCGCAGGTTAATGCTCCTTGTGTACACCAACTCAAGTGAGATTTGTCTAATTTGGAGTAAGGAGAAAATAAGAGGATTTCCCTTTATTATACTTAATTCAAAATGTTATGGGATGAATTGCAAGCCTATAACCCTCTTCCTTGATGCACATGTATGCTAGCAAAGAGTATCTTGACAAGCGAGAATAAGCAAAAGCACATGATTTCCTTCTTGGCCTAAATGCTAATTTGAATGGATTAAGATCACAAGTTCTTACCACTGCCTAATTTGAGTTGTATATATGTGTTAGCAGTGGAAGATGAGAATTAAAGACTTGTAGTTACTAATCGAGCACCTATTATAAAAGCAACAACGTTTATCATAAGAAATAATAAAAGTGAGTAGTGAAGTTTCATTAAAGAACAAAATACAAAAAGTTTTGACCATTGCAAAAAGCCTGGACATATAAAGGAAGAGTGTTTTGCACTAGTTGAGTATCCACCAAATTGGAAGGGAAGCTCATGACATGAAGGGCAGAGTCATAGATGAGGTAGAAATAATGAAAAAGCTAACAAGAATAGTCATTGAGGATAAAGTGCTACTAAGCCATGGGCAAATATGGCTAGTTCTTAACCATTAGCACATATGGCTAGTTCTTCATTTGCATCTAGTTGATATAAAGACAGGCAACCACAACCACAAGATAGTTCACTTATTACTAGTCTTATAGGAGAAGAACATCATAAACTACTCATTATAATTCATGGACAACATCAACAAAAAGAGGGTATTAGCAAATTTTATAGGTAAATGCACATTTTTAAATAGTACATTGATTGTAGATAGTGGAGCTTCTAAACATATGGTTGGTGATAAAAGCTTACTATTCCTTTCGCATTACCAATAATCATAGTCTTGTTACGATTTTTGATGGTAGCTTAATACTAGTAACTCATATTGGTAGCATACAATTGTCACCCAATTTTAAGCTTGATAAGATCTTATGTTTACCCAATTTCACATGTAACCTTTTGTCAGTAGCCAAGCCAACAAAAGACCTTAATTGTTCTGTCACTTTTTACCCTAACCATTGTATTTTCTAGGACTTAATGTCAATGAAGTAGATTGGAGCTGGTAAGCTTCGCAATGGGGTTTATCAAATGGATTTAAATAAAAAGGTTATCGTATATAATGGGCAGCCAAAACTAGACATGAAGCTTTGGCACATGCGAATGGGTCATCCCTCATATTAATAGTTGAAACTTGTTCTTAACATCTCTTTACCTTCAAATTTTAATCACATTTGTAATTTATTTCATAAAGCAAAACAATCTAGATTACTTTTTCCAATTAGTGTGAGTAAAAGCTTTAAATGTTTTGAATTAATAAATGTTGACATTTGGGATATTACACTACACAATTTTAAATGGTGCTCATTATTATTTAATCATTGTTTATGATTTTTCTCGTGCAACATGGGTTTTCTTACTGAAGAATAAATCAAAAACTTATCTTTGTCTAACCACTTTTTATAATATGGTCAAAACACTCAAGTCAAATATTCAAGTGGTTAGAAGAGATAATGGTGCTGAGCTTACTTTAAATAAAATGAAAGAGGTTTTTTTTTTTTTTTTCTTAATTTTTTACAATCATGGGATTTTGTTTCAAAGCTTATGTATAAGTATCCCACAATAAAATGGAAGGGTAAAATGCAAACATAAACCCATTCTTGAAGTAGTACATGCTCTTAGGTTTAAAGCTTGTCTTCCTTCGAAATTTTAGGGAGAGTGCGTCTTAACTAGAACATACCTCATCAACATCACTCCTATGCCCAAACTTGGTGATAAATGTCCTTATCAAATTATTTATAACAAATTGCCCTCTTATTTCTAGTCGTGTGTTTGTAGTTGTTTATGCTATGCCTATGACAATATAAAACTAAAGACAAGTTTGGAGCACGGGCTATAAAATGTCTATTTTTAGGCTATTCTAATGGTCAAAAGGCATATAAAGTTTATAATCTTGAAAACCACAAACTTTTTACATCTCGTAATGTCATCTTTTATAAGCATGAGTTTCCTTTCAAATCATCACCATCTTAACCCAATCCTAAATCACATGATAGACCTGTACAAAACTCTTCTGATTCACAAATGATCAATATTATAATTGACACTACTAGTGATGGAGCTAGTACTTCAATTGATTCCACATCAACTGCACCTCACGAGGAAATCTTTGGAATGAACTAATCACCTGTATCTACCTTTGAACCAAACACAAATACTTGCATTTCATCCATCAATTCCAATGAGAACTATGAGACTAACCTAGAAATTTTGAAATCCTTATGACCCCAACATGTGTGTCAAGTTTCTACAAAATTGCAAGGCTTCGAATATGACATGTTCCCTTCCTTAGTCTCGCTGTAAGTTATTGCTCCTCCTGCTAGTCCAGTATAACACACTTACTCTTTTCTCATTTATCTTACCCTTGTTTTTCTCCATCAGATAAATCCTTCCTAGTTGCTATCACCACCATTGATGTCAAGCTATTAAAGATGAGCATTGGAGAGTTGCCATGCTTAAAGAAATCACTGCTTTAGAAGAAAATCAAACTTGGACTTTGGAAGAGCTACCTTTTAGAAAACATGCCATTGATTCCAAATGGGTCTATAAGGTGAAGTTGTAACAACCCATACCCACCCTAGGAGTTTTGTGACAACTTGAATTTAGAGCTATTATGACAAAGTGTGTGTTTTTATGAAAATTCATATGCTATGTGATTAATGAGTATATAGCATGTTAGATTAGTTATAATATGAATTATTGCATACAAAGTGAATTTTCATGCACAAAGTGATTTTTAAGCATAAAATAATTTTTATAAGCATTTTAAAAATATTTTTAAATAAATTTTTTAGGGGGATTTTAATGAAAATAAGAAGCAAAATATTTTATTTTTAATTATTTAAAATCAGCTCATAATTTAGATTAAAAGCCCAACTCGCCAAAGTCCAACACACCAAAACACTCATAACCTAGCTCATTAATGGCAAACTAGTAATTTTGCATCATAACCCTAAAGTAAACCTAAAATTCGGCCCCTTGCTATAGTAGTAGCCTCCATTATGTTATTCATCATAATTTTTATAGAAAAATTCTCTCAAAACTTCCCTTTCAACTGAAATTCACAAGGTGCCTCCAAACCTTATGATTTTGTGATATTCTTTGTAAGTTTTTCTCTTCTTTCAAGCTACTATTTGATTTTTATGAATCTAACCATGAGAAATTCATATGGGGCTGTATAATTACTATTTTTCTTGATGTTTAATTCAGATTAGGTGTTTTGTTTGAAGGAGAAACCAATTTTCAACCGTAACCACAACTCTTTTCTCGCAAAACCACCAAAGGTGAACCTTAAAACTCAAAGTTAGAATTTTCTTGCATATATTCTACAAAAGGGGTAGAAATTGTGTATGGATGTGTTATAAACTAATTTTTATTGTGTTTAGATAAAAAATATTGATTTAAATCATATTTTTGTATATTACTATAATGATGAGAAAGTACGAAAAGCAAAAGAATCCATGTTTTCCACCATAAAACCTAAAATTGGAATTTTCATGCATATGTTCTACAAGGTGGTGCAGATTCCTACATATTGGTGTTCTAAAATGATTTTTATTATGTTTACATGAAAAATATTGGTTTAAATAATGTTTTTGCATATTACTATAATGAAAGGGAAACCACGAAAAACAAAAAAACCTATGGTTTCCATGGGTTGTATGATTCGGCCTATAGTGGGATTTTGATCCCATGTCTATAATTTTTGTTTGATATATTTTAATGATGTTTGACATATGTATATGAATAATATATGATTTACTTGAATGTTGGTTGAAGGAGTAACTCTAGACAAAGCCTAGAGACAATTCGGCCTACCTAGGGTTTCCTAACCCTACTACTATATTGTGATTAATATGTGTATATGATTAAGTGGCATGTGAATTAGGCCTTATGATGTGTTAATTGTGGATTAATGATATTAAATTGACTATGAGGTTGATTGTACAATTTGGTCAAAAGAGATGAGCATGATACTTTTAAGGTTACATTTTAAGTTGATATACATGGAAAGTGTTAAGGGTACTAAGTTGAATGTTAAATTGAATTGATATTTAGATAATGATATATAGTGTTTGACTTTAGAAAAGTCATAGTATGAGTTATAATGAGATTCCATGTGAACCTATGAAGGCGAAGTATGTAAGACTTAAAGTCAATATGTTATGTGCAAGTGATGAGTGCATTTCTAAGTGCAACTCCAAGTATATATGAATGTTATATGTGCATAGGGTAATTATGGGATAGGATAGCATGATGTTTAGCAAATCCTAAGTACTAAATTATAATGTAATGTTAGAGCTTGAGGAGTGTGAACCCTTAATTTTGCACCTTCCAGTATGTGTTTGAACCTTAAAAGCACTTAGGCTCGGTAAACAAACCTTCAGAAGTCAAAAACTCTCAAAATGGAAAAATCAAAATATTTATTTTTGACATTTAAACCATTTCAAATCATTCGAGACTGATTAACGAGTATAACATAACTGGAATATTGTAAAACGGACGAGAAACGAGCAAGAACGGGTGAAAACGGGTGAAAGCATGGCCCGTCATCGTAGAGGTCCGCGGCACTGCCACAAAGCTGTCTGCAAAACTGCAAAGGTGTGTGGCATTGCCGCAAAGAGCTCTACAGTGCCACAAAGCCCTCTGCAACAACTTTGGTGAAATTCTGAATTTTTGCAATCCCATATCATATTTGAATAATTTCTATGCTCCAAACCTCCTCCTATATATAGAGGGCCTCCCCACACTTCAAAACACCAACTTCTAGAGCTTGAAAAGCATTACTTCAAGCAAAATACTTTGCATTTTCTCCTTGCTTCATAAAGCAAGTTGGGGATTTCTCCTTGATTCCTACCCGACTAGTTTAAGGCTTTTTGCCGCTCGCCTGTTCGAGGCAAGTCTCTTACTCAAGGCTCATGTTTGCCGCCCAAGGCTAGCTGCCGCCTGCTGCCCAAGGCTAACCGCCGCCTGCTGCCCAAGGCTAACCACCATTGGCCATCTGAGGCTATCCACCGCTCATCGAGGCTAGCTACCGCCCGCCATCCAAAGCTAGCCGCCGCCTGCCATCGCTCGCCATTCGAGGTAAGATTCTTTTCCCTTAATTTCCTTACATCTTTTAGTTAGTTAATTAAATTGATTTATCTAGGTTGCTAGCTAATTAACTCGATAATCAATTAAATTAATTAATTAACTCAACCCTCTTTTAATCAATCAATCAAAATATGATAAAGTGGCTAAGCTAAACTAACCCCTTTATAAGAGGGGAGAACTAAGTGGGTTTTGATTCCTATTCAAAGGGATACATAGGCATCCTTGGTCCAAGCATCGAATCCAATTAAAACTAACTAACTTTTCCTCTTGTCACCTTCTTCACTCACTATTATTTTGTTTTCTGTTACTTTGTTATTAGGCTTAGTTTGGGGAATGTGTGACTTCCCTAGAACCCATAAGGGCTAGAGGAGGTATCCCCTAAGTTTGGATTTCATTGTAATATTAACTCTCTTTTATTTTAAATTCTAATTGTGTATAAACTTTGTGGATTGAATGATCATACATATTATAAACTATTCATGCATTTTAGTTTGTTCATGAAATATATTTTAAGTCACTCTTGTATTAATTGGCCAAACTCATTTTGTTAAAATAAATCGAAAACCTAGTCTCTGAATTCTCTTTGGTTTCAAGATTAGTGATCCTTTTTTTTTTGGGTTATAATTGGAGTCAAATGGATTTTTTCCTTATATTTTCCCAAATAAAAATAAATTAAGGTGGCAACTCCTAAAAACAATTTTCAAGTCTATCAAAGATAAGTCCGAGGGCTTCCTTATGAGTTCTTTCCCAAATGAGCATTTTGATTCCCTTTAGTGGATCGGACTGGTGCTCAGGCGAGGCCTCACAAGGAGTATTAGAAGTTCAAGGGCTACAACAATTAGGAGCTAAGGAACCATAAGGTGAGTAAACATTATGTTCATGTTACAAGTATAAGTTATCATGATATGTGAACCTATGAAATTCTTGAAACCCAAGTTCTTTTCTATTTTCAATTACAACTATATGATTTCTTTATTAAGCTTGGGTTACCAAAGGATAATTGATCCAAAACCATTTTTGATTATTTAATGATAATAAAGAACCTTTGTGATTGTTGCCTTACCTTATTTCTTTTTGGAACCACACTATTACTTATCTTTTATTGCCATTCGACTAGTGACAAAGTTGGTATCTGGCCAAACAAATTATTAGGTCGGCCCAAGTCTCGATCGTGTATTTTGATCCCTGAATCTTATATGTAGAAATCCTCATACAGATGCAGGATAGGGGCATAGTATCCACCTTAGCTAGAAGGGGCGGTTCTAAACGTGGGGCCTAATCAGCTTCACGCTTTTTATATGATAGGAGTTGGAATTTGGCTTGAGGCCACCTCTCCTCAATGTATTCGAGTGAATTGAGCAAGAGTCTTCACTCATTAGTGATAACTGCGATTTCTGCAAAAACCTTGCTAAATCGCAACCAATGAACCATGAACTATGATCATGAATTATGAATCATGACCTATGAGTTATGTGTTATGAGCCCCTTTTTAAAGGATATGTGTTATTGTATAAGTTATTGTTTACTCATTGAGATCATCTATCTCACCCTTTTTTTGTGTGGTTCTAGGTGAGCATTTTGAGGAGGCAAGGTGTTAGCTCAAGCAATCTAGTTCGCTTGGGGAATTTCCTTGTCCAAATCTTTTACCATACTATGATGTGAAGAGTCATTCTTAGTTGCTCCAAGAGCATCATTTTTGAAATATTATTCATTTAATTTATTTAGAGTCTTAAATGTTCTTTCTATATGGATTGTATTTAAAGTACTTTAATACTATTCTTCTGCTAGTCAAAGTTTTCCTTATTATTGGATAATTAAGTTAATGCATGAGATTTTGGTATGATCCTAGGCAGTGTTTATATGTGTATGAGTGGATTCTACGAGCATAGGTGACCTTATGTCTCTCCATGTTCTAGAATTGTCATATATTCAAAATTCTAAACTTGCCTACGTATCCCACTGAATAAGAATCAAAATCCATGTAATTCATTCCATGATTAAGTGGAGGGTTTTAGGAGTTGATTAGATTGATTAATTTGATTTAGGTTTGTGAGTGAGAGGAAAATGCTGAAATCTTTGCCTTTGGCGAGCGGAGGATTTTACCATACTGAAATTCCATTTTATTGAGACCAGGTTATTAGATTGATTGGGATTAATTAACTAATTAAAATAATTAATTAACTAATTAATGTGATGAAATGGATGAATAAATTAATTAATTAAAAAGATTAATTAATTAATTAATTGAGTGATTAATTTTAATTTAAAAAAAAGTTTTAGTTAATTAAAAAAATTAATTAACTTGGTTAGGGTGAGATAATTAATTAATTAAAAAGATTAATTAATTAATTATAGATGTTGGAAAGAGAAGAAGAGAGGAATTAGAGGATAACAATCTACTCAAATTCAAGGGGTGAGGAAAATGGAAGAATGGAGGGGAGTATTTATAGGAAAGGTGGGTGATGATAGTTTAGGGATTGAAAAAGTAGAAAGACCTAAAAGATTAGGGCCAAAAAGGGCTAAAAATTAGGCTGAAAAGGGCAAAATGGACATTTTTGTGTAGAAATGAGGATCAAGCCTGCGAATTCACGCCAGGCTACCGTGGCTCAGCCCTTTTTTTTTTTTTTTTTTGGTTTTAGAGATTGATTTTGGCTTAGGGTTTAAGAAATTTAGGTATCTGGATAGTAATGTATTTGAAGGCTATAAAAAATTTTCTTTCAAGGCACTACCCCTGAACCCCTGCCTGTTAACTAACTAGCAGAATTGTTGTACCAGGTTTACGTAGCGCACTAAACTTAACAGGTGCTAAGCTGCAACCAAATGATGAGGTTGCAAAACAAAGGATTTACAGTTGCCTTTTTTTGTGACCCTTTAAATTTGCACCCTTGGGATTCGAGCACAGCTTGACACCTGCTAATATTAGTGCACTATGCAGAGCCAATACAACGATCTCGTTAGCCAGTTAGCGGACATAGAGTCAAGGGGGCAGCACCCCGTTGAAAAATAAATTTCCTAAAACCAGCACTTTCAGACGACTAGTGCTTGACTATGAACCCATAAAATCAAATTAGACCCAAATTGGATAAAAAATGGATGAGAACGGGCCAAAAACTAGGTGCAGCAACCCACGGGTTAGATGCAATAATCGCATCCATCGCTATGGTTGCCTCAGGTGTCCCTGCGACAGCCAAATTGGCTACCACAGTGATTCTGCAGTTACCACAAAGGCTTTGCGATTACCGCATCTCCTGATGAGTTACCGCAACATGTTTTTCCTAAATCCTACATCGAAAATTCACTCTTTTAAGCCTCTAGACTCTCCCTATAAATACCTTGCATCTCCTAACAACTTGCACACACAATTACATGCTTCTATACTCTCCCTAAAGCTTTTTAAACCCTATTCTTAAGCCTTTTAATCATTAAAACCCTCTTTCTAAACCTCCAAATCTCTAAAATTCCATTCCAAAACCTCTTCTATCACATAAAACCTTATCCATAAGCTTCTTAATCATCTCAAAACCCTATTCATAAGCCTCCTAATTAACTCAAACTCTATTCTTAAGCTTTCTAATCAAGAAAAGGTGCAATTCAAGTTATTTCTTTCAAAAGAAATTCGTAGTACTCAAGCAAAGGTGCAATCTAAGTCTCTCCAAGAAGATTTCAAAATATTCAAGAGTCCTTCTTCTAAAAGGAGTACTCATGATATCCCTAAGTCAAGGTGGAACTTAGATCTAGTGCAAGCTCTCTCCCTACGTTCCTTGCCACTAAAAGCTTAAGGTAAAAGTTCTCTCCTTTTCCTTTTTGAATTCCAATTTTAAGATTTAAATTTGAAAAGATCCAATTTTTGTTAATTAAAATCTGACCAAATTAACAAATCCATAAGCCCTTAAAATCAATCAAAACATGATAACAAATGCAATAACTTAAAAACCCCTCCTTCACAAGAAGGAAGAACTACGTAGGGTTTGATTCCCATTCAAAGTGATACGCAGGCTTGCCATCTTTAAGGCATTCAACTTCGCTAAAGTTAACGACTTCTTCTCTCTGTCATCTTCTTCACATAGTTTAGGATTAAAATTGCTTTTCTTACTTTAGTTGTTTAGATTATATTTAGGGAATGTGTACTTTTCCTAGAACCCATAAGGGCAAGAGGAAAGATCCCTTGATTTTGATATCTTGACTTGTAATAATTTTAAATAGTTTTTCTTTATTTTTCATATTTTGTAATTGTCATTATCTCATATTTGCTATGCATTACATGAGTAATATTTGTTTCATGCATCATATTATATTTGTTCATGCATACATAAAAACTTCTTTTTTATACAAAAGCTATTTTGTATTTAAACCAAACTAATTTTTTGTTTGTTTTAACCAAAACCTAGTCCCTGAGCCCTCTTTGGTCATTCGAGGACTAGTGCTTTTCCTTGGGATAAATTTTATAATTTTAGAGTCAATCAAATTGGGTTTTTCCTTTAATTTTCCCAACAAAAATAAACAAAATTAAAGTGGTGACTCCTTTTGCAAATTACAATTTTCAAAATACAATTTTCTGAACTCATAGCGGGTTTTAATCATGATGTTTCTCCCAAATGAGCATTTTCGATTCTCTTTAGCAGATCAAATCAGTGCTTGGGTGAGGCCTCACACTTATCAAAATTGTCTTCTCTGTAAAGCAATTCTGATGATAGTAAACTCAAGAGTTAGGATGGTATAAGGAACTAAATTGATGTCTAAGTCAGTGATTGGACATGGTTGGGAGAGAGACATCGTTGAATTTCAAGGATGATGGCAAAAAGATCTAAGAAATATTTAGGTGATCATTTCTAAACATTTAAGGATGAAAAGTGTGACTTACAAATGAAAGAGAGAAAAGGAACCAAAGAGATATCTAGGCGGGTGACTAGATATTTTTAAGTGAATTAATGAATTTGGGTAAAAGATGTGGAAAGTGGAATTACATAGATGTTTAGGTGATCATTTCTAGATATTTATAGGTGGAATTAATGGATTTGGATAAAAAAGATGGAAAAAAGAATCACATAAATGTCTAGGTGACCCTTTCTAAATAATTATGGGTGGAAGAGGTGAAAAAATGAACCACAGAGATGTCTAGGTGATCGTTTATAGACATTTGTTAGTAAAAGAGGATTTTGGACAAGATAATTTAGTGAAAGGAGAGCCTCAACCTATGGTGAGTTAGCTTGAGAGATTCTGACAAGATTTTGGTAAAGAGAGTGCCTCGGCCTATGGCGAGTCGGCTTGACAGATTTTGAAAAGATTTTGGTATGAGGAGAGCCTCGGCCTATGGCTAGTTGACTTGATAGATTTTAAAAAGATTTTGGTAGGAGGAGAGCCTTGGCCTATGGCAAGTCGGCTCGAGAGATTTTGACAAGATTTTGGTTGTGCCAAGGAAACTTGGGCTTCTGAATGTGAGGGGTTAGGTCTTTTGGAGGGCTTAAAGAAACTTTAATGAGATGAAATGGACTCTGGAACTCACACTTCTTCTGTTAGATTTGGATAGGTATCATTTAGCTTTAAGGAGGCACTAGTCGACTTTAGGAGATGTCAATCAACTTCAAGGAAGTACTGGTCAACATCAAAAGATGTTGGTTAGCATCAAGAAGGCAGTATTTAGCTTTAGGAGATGTCAATAAGCTTCAAGGAGGTACTAAATAGTTTTGGAGAGACTATTAGCTCGTTTTATGCATGATTATGCATGGTTATAAATAATTGCACATGCATGTATCTTTGTGCATAGATGATGCATGTTTATGTATGTATGTTTCAGGACTCATAGACCTTTTTTTTTAACTTCTATACCATAGATGATTTATAATAATGCCTAAAATGGATGATTGCATGGATGTAATAGGGTGGATTCATGAGTTTGCTTTATGAATGTAATTTTTTCATGTGACTTTTGCATCTGTAGAGCCATGCATTTATGGATTGAGAAACTTGATAAGGTTAACGAAGTCAACTTGGGTTGGTATACAATAGTTACCATGGTGGCATTATGAGGAGTTCTAGTGGATTGAGATTTTTCTAAAGGCTTGCTTTAGGTTGGGGAATTGTCTTATAGACTTGCCTTACCCCCAACTCTAGCACATATACACCTGGTATTTCACATCTCGATGTTGAGGAAGTATGTGTCGGACCCCTTCTAATGTTGAGGAAGTATGTGTCGAATCCCTTTTATGTTCTATCACTGTTAAATATTGCAATAGACACGTAACTATCTTATGAAGAGATACCAATATCCATAGTGGATTGACAAGTGAAAAGATTAAGAAACAAGGAGATACCTAAAATCAAGATTCACCGGCATAATCATGGAATGGACGAGTGTACTTAGGAAGTTGAGGAAGGGATGTGGTAGAAGCATCCCCAGCTTTTCGAGAACATATGAGTAAGTATCTAAATTCGAGGATAAATTTCTTTTTTTTTTTTTTGGGGGGGGAGAGAATGTAACAACCCATACCCTTGCTAGGAGTTTCATGACAAATTGCTTGATTTTAGAAATATTATGACAAAGCATGTGCTTTCATAAAATTTCATGTGCTATGTGAATTATGAACAAGTAGCATGCTAGACTAGTTATAATATGCATAATATGAATTATGAATATGAAATAGGTGATTTATGTGAAATGTATACACTTAATTTAATGCATATAAAGTAAATTTTCATGCACAAAGCAATTTTTAAGCATAAAATAATTTTTATGAGCATTTTTAAAATATTTTAAATTAAATATTTTTGGGGGAATTTTAATGAAAATAAGAAGCAAAATATTTTATTTTTAATAAATTTTAATTATCCCATAAATTGGATTAAAAATTCAATTCATTAAAAGCCCAAGACACCTAAGTACTCCTAACCTAGCTCATTAATGGCAATATTGTAATTTTGCACCCAAAACCCTAATGCCCATCTAAAATTCGGCCTCCCTTCTGGTTGGGCAGCCTTCATTCTACTTTTCATTAGGTTTTACATAATTTTTCTCTCAAAAATTCTCTCTTGGCTGAAATTCACAAGTTACCTCCAAACCTTGTGATTTTGTGATATTTCTTGTAAGTTTTCCTTTTCTTTCAAGTTAATTTTTGAATTTTATGAAACTAATCATGAGTAATCCATATGGGGCTATATATTTTCTAATTTTTCTTTATTATATTTGGCCTAGGTTTGTTTTTGGAGGAAAAACCTAATTTCTAACTGTGAACATATTTCTTTCTTCTTAAATCCATCAAAGGTGAACCCTAAAACCTAAAAGTTGAAATTTTCATGCATATGTGCATCAGGGGACGATTTGTGTGTTTATTCATCCTAAACTGATTTTTGTTATGTTTACATGAAAAATATTAGTTTAAATCATGCATTTACATATTACTGTATGATATGGAAGTATGAAAAACAAGAAAAACCCATGGTTTCCCATGGTAATGTAGGATCGGCCAATATTGGGATTTTGATCCCAAGGCCTATAATTTTTGTAAGATACATTTTAGTAATTGTTGATATGTGTATATAAATAGTACATGATTTAATTGCATGATAATTGGAGTAAATCTAGGAAACTCCTAGAGTGGTTCAGCCTTACCTAGGGTTTCCAAAACCCTAATTGACATATTTGGCTAATATGTATACATGGTTAAGTGGCAAATGAATTGGATTTTATGATGTGTTAATTGTGAATTAATGATCCTAAATTGCCTATGGAATTGATTGTATGATTCGCCCTAAATGAGACAAGCATGACTCTTTTAAGGTTTACTTGTTAAGTTGATATATATGGAAAGTATTAAAGTGTACCAAGTTGGAAGTTAAATTAAATTGATATTAAGATTATGATTTATTATGTTTGGCTTTGGAAAAGTTTTGATATGAACTGTAACAACCCATATCTACCCTAAAAATTTTCATGACAATTTGCTTATCTTAGAACTAATTAGGCTTAAGTGTGTGCCTTATGGAAATTTATGTGCTATGTGATCAATAAGTATGTGGCATATTAAATTAATTTTAATATACATAATATGAGTTATTATTGTGAAAAAAATGATTTACATGAAGTGTATTTGCATAAAAAAATTATTTAAATAAAATGAATTTTCATGCATAAAAGCAATTTTTAAGCATAAAATAATTTTATGAGTATTTTAAATAATTTATAAATAAAAGTTTTGAGGGAAAATATTATAGAAAATAACAAAAAAAATATTTTTATTTTAATTACTTATAATCAGCCCTAAATTTAAATAAAAAGCTCAAATATCTAAAAGCCCACTACCAAAAAACTCTTATAACCTAGATCATTAAGAGTATTAGTGGAAATTGCCCAAACCCTACTTTTAAATATTAAAATTTTGACCAGCACTCTATTCGCAGCAGCCACCACTCTAATTTTTTATATTTTCACAGAAAAATTCTCTCAAAACAATTCTCTCTACTGAAATTAAGAAAACACCTTTTAATTTTATGATTTCTTGACCGTAATCGTAAGTTTTTCTTTTCTTTCAATTCCTTAATTGATTTCTATGAATTAAATTATGAAAAAATTATTTTGAACTTGTTGGTTACTGATTTTTACAGATTTAATTCAGTTTGGGTGAGTTTTGGAAAGAGAAATCTAATTTTCTACCAAAAACACAAATCTTTCTACGCGATTTCTCCAAAGGTGAATCTTGTAATTTAAAATTTCAATTTTTATGCATAAACATCACTAAAGGGGGGTGATTTCTATACCATTGCATTCTAAACTGATTTTTGATGTGTTTTGATGAAAAATATTATATTAAATCATATTTTTGTATATTGCTGTAAGAACCGAAAAGTTTCAGAAAATAAGAAAATTCAATATTCTCACTCTAGAACTTGAAAGTTGGAAAATTTTATGGTTTGATAACTCTATGGTTGCCGAATTGTGATGTTTAATATTCTAAACTGATATTTGTTTTGTTTGGATGAAAAATAATGATTTAAATAATGTGTTTGCATATCACTGTAATGAACGGAAAGCGCAGAAAGCGTGAAAACTTATGATTTCACTCTAAGCCTTAAACTTTGGAATTTTCATGCATAATTATTATCTATGGATGCCAAATCATACATGTGGACATTCTAAACTGATATTTTCTATGATTGAATGAAAAATAATGGCTTAAACCACCTGTTTACATATTACAGTAATGACCATAAAATACCAAAAATAAGAAAACTCATAGTTTTGCGCCCTAAAACCCAAAATTTGAATTTTCATGTAGGAGATATACTTATTGCTGCCGATTCATGTAGATTAACATTCTAAAATGATTTTTGTTGTGTTTACATAAAAAATAATTGGTTCAAACCATGTTTTTACATATTACTGTAATTGATGGAAAGTGTAAAAAGTAAGAAAAATTCAGTTTTTCCCTTGATAATGTATTTGGCCTACCATGGGATTTTTATCCCAATATCTATAATTTTTATGCAATATATTTTGATGATTATTGACATGTATGTATGTATAATAAATGATAAAATTATATATTAGTTGAAGAAATGACCCTAGACAAGCCTAGAGATATTTTGGTATACTTAAGGTATCTTAACCTTATATTGTGATTAGAATGCGAATGTGATTGGGAAATATGGAAATAGATATTATGATGACTTGATAATGAATAAATGGTCTTGAATTGATGAAGTGATTAATTGAATGAATGGATCATAAGGGTTAAGCATGACACTTGAGAGGCTATTGATAAATTGACATGTGTGGAATTGTTAAATGTACTAAGTTGATTGTTAAAGTGAATTGATATTAAGATAATGATATTGTGTTGACCTTAGAAAGGTATTGACGTGAATCATGATGTGTTTTCATATGGGCCTATAAAGGCTAAGTGTACGAGACTTTCAAGTCAAAATATTATGTGTAAGTGATGAATGCACTTATATGTGCAACTCTAAATGTATATGAATGTTATACGTGCATGGGGTAGTTATGGGATAGGATAGCATCATGATTGAATAAATACTAAGTATTGAGTTAAATATTATGATAGAGCTTGATGAGTCTTAAAAGTCAAAGGGCTACGTGAATTAGGAATAAAGGAACCACAAGGTGAGCAAACCGTATATTCCTACTACAAGTGTGAGTAAAAACTGTAATTTTATTTCAAGTGTGAGTAACATTATATTATGTTACAAATATGTGATGTTAAGTTATGTGAACCTCGAGATCTTTGGAACCCAAGTTCTTTCTATCCTAAAATATGATTATGTAATTTCTTTGTAAAGCTTGGGTTGCCAAAGGACAGTTGGTCCAAAAACCAGTTTTGTTTATCCAATAATAATTCCTTGTGATTATTGCCTTAACTTATATTCTTTCTGGAACTATACTATTTTTATATCTTTTGCTTAAAGTTAAATTGCAATTATTATTATGATATATGTTATTGTTGCCTAAATGTTATTGTTATATGTGATTACTATTAGCTCTAACTATGGTACCTTTAACCCTTTTTGCAGAATTCCTCGTGTCGATGCAGGTAATCATTAGAACTTGTGCACATGGTCTTAACCCGATGGATAGGAGTAATATATCCACCTTAGCTAGAAAGAGGTAGTTTTAGCCATGAGGCCTGATCAGCTTCACACTTTTCTAAGTGATAGGAGTTGGAATTTGGTTTAAGGCCACCTCTCTTTTAAGTGTTCGAGTGATAGAGCAACAGCCGTCACTCTCTAAGTGTTATAAGTATAATTTTTGTAAACTTGTTTAATTGAACCCTTGCTAAATTGCAACTTGATTCATGAATTGAAAATCATGAACTATGTGTATAAGCTATGAGTTTCCTTTTCAAAGGAATATGTGTTAATGTATGTGCTTTATCATTTACTCATTGGGATCATCTATCTCACTCTTTTTTCCTTGTGTGGTTCCAGGTGAGCAAATGTGAGGAGGCAATGTGATGTTTCAAGCATTCTACTTCACTTGGGGATTCCTTGTCAAAGTCATTGATAATACCATACTATGAAGTGTTGTCATTAGATGCTTCATAAATATTTATTTCTAATGTTTATTTTGAGATGTTATTTGTTAAGGTTTTCGAGCAAATTATGAATATTATTTCCTTATGGATTATATGTGAAGTGTCTAATTACTGTCTTATGCAATTAAAGGTTTTCATATAATGTTTTAAATGAGTTATTGTATAAGGTTTGGTGTAATTCTAGGCAAGATTTGTATATATGTAAGTGGGTTCTATAGGCGTGGGTGACCTTATGTCTTCCCATATTCTATGACCGTCATATCTTTAAAGTTGGGATGTGATATGAACTATTATATGAATTCATGTGAGCCTAAAAAGGCAAAGTATGTAAGACTTAAAAGTCAATATGTTATGTACAAGTGATGAGTGCACTTCTAAGTGCAACTCTAAGTATATGTGAATGATATATGTGCATGAGGTAGTTATGGGATAACATAGCAGGATACTAAGCCAATACTAAGTATTGAATTGTAATGCTATGTTAGAGCTTGGGGATTGTTATAAGTGCAAGGGCTACAAGCATTAGTAGCTAAGGAACCACAAGGTGAGTAAACATTACATTCATGTTACGAGTACAAGTTATCATGATATGTGAACCTTTGAGGTTTTTGAAACCCAGGTACCTTTCCATCATAAATTATAATTATGTGATTTCTTTATTAAGCTTGGGTTGCTAAAGGAAAATTGGTCCGAAACTATTATTGTATATTCAATGATAAGAAAGAGCCTTTATGATTGTTGCTTTACCTTATGTTCTTTCTGGAACCACACTATTGTTTATCCTTTGTTCAATAAGCTAAACTTCCATTGCTACTATTATACATGTGATTGCATTCTTCTATACTTTTGTTACAAGTGATTGCCATTAGCTTTGGCTATGGTACTTATGAACCCTTACATGCAAAAATCCTTGTGTTGATATGGGAAATCATCAGAACCTGTGCACATGGTCTTAACCCGATGGATAGGGGTAGTGTATCCACCTTAGCTAGAAAGGGTGATTCTAGCCATAGAGCCTAATCAGCTTTACACTTCTTTATAAGTTGGGAGTTGGAATTTGGTATGATGTCACCTCTCCCTTATGTTATCAAGTGAATAAGGCAAAAGCCATCACTCTATAAGTTATAAGTTTCATTTCTGTGAAATTTGCTAAATTGCAAACTATGATTTGTGAACTATGAACCCTTGTAAAGAGATATGTGTTATTGCACAAGTTGTATTGTTTACTCATTAAGATCATTTATCTCACCCCTTTCTTTGTGTGTTTCAGGTGAGCATTATGAGGAGGCAAGGTAATAGCTCAAGCAATCTATTCCGCTTGGGAGATTTCCTTATCCAAGTTATTTTATATACTATGATATGGAGAGTCACTCTTTGATGCTCTGAGAGTTTCTTTTTGGAACATTATTCATTTGATGATTAATTTGGAGTTTTAATTGTTCTTTTCTTATGGATTGTATTCAAAGTATTTTTAAACTATTTTCCTATAGTTAAGGATTTCCTTTATTATTGGTTATTCAAGCTAATGCATGAGATTTTTGTATGATCCTTGGCAGAGTTTAATTGTACATGAATGGGTTCTACGAGCATGGGTAACCTTATGTCTCCCCATGTTTTAGGATTATCATATCTTGGAAGTTGGGATGTAACAAAGTTGGTATTAGAGTTATAGTTTTAAGTCTAGTTTAGACTTGTTTGTTTATTATGTTGATTAAGTATAATCCTGGAGCATAGGAATTTTTCTTTCATGTCAATCATAGTTTATCTCTAGTATAGTTTTGCGAAATCCTAATAAGCTATAGTACTCCTTGTTACTGTTTTGTGTGCCTTATGATTCTCTTATCAGATGACTAAGAAGAGTACCCTTACTAGAGGACCCTAACCTAAAGCACCTCGCATGTCATGCAAGAAGACCTAGCTAGAGATGTTCGACAAGGCCATACCTATGATCCACCTTGAAAGAGAAATGACTCCTGATGAGGAAGACCTCATGGAGTGTTTAGGTTATAATTGGATTTAGAGTAAGATTCAAAGGGTGAAAAGAGATTGTTTGGACCCGATGAAGGAAAATTGACGTCTTAGGTCCTTAGTACATGCTTTAAGGGAGGACGTGGAGCAAATTAAGACTAGAATTGTTGAATAGATGGGCATACTAGCTATGCATACTCTCTTAACTGCTACTCACCATCCAGATCCTTGTCTTCGATTGGTCACAAGCCAGATAGAGATCTCCTTTGCTATCGATGTGGTGGCATTAGTCATATTGCTCTCGCTTACCTTCTTAATGATCATTCGCCTATTCGACCTTGAAAGCTACCCAGCGTTCACCCTGATAAGGGACATAACTGAGACTCGAGCTAGTAGTTGGTAACTATTAGCCTAGTGGCATAGGACTTATATGATATGAATGACATTATATGACTACTTAGCTACTTGGTTTGGATTTGATTTCTTTTATTACCTATGAAATGATTGACTTTTATATGATAGGAGAGTCATTACACCATAAGTTATGTGTTCCATGATAATGATATATGATACATGCCATGATATATGATATACGTTATATGATATATGCCCTATGATGTGATATTATATGATGTGTATTTATGTTAAATATGATAATTTGATAGTGGGGTAGATGGGTTAGAAGGGAATTTGCACTAAATACCTTTGCCTGTTATAGCAGAATGCCTCCTAAGAAGAAGGTCTATACAGATGCTCGACCTATTAAGGCTAAGAGTTTAGGTAGAGATAAGGAGTTACTGAACGAACCCTTAGTAGTGTTGACTCTTTTGGGAGAGATGATGGAAGTAAAATATGTATTTAAGGACTGTGAGGTAGACATTAATGGACATAAACTTCCAGTGGAGTTGATAAAACTTGATGTACTAGAATTTGATGTGATCTCAGGAATGGATTAGCTATATGAGCATGGAGCTCATATTAACTATAAAAAGAAGCAAGTAGAATTTCGAACCAAGGATGGGGTAGAGTTTGTATATTAAGGAGATAGGAATGAGAACTCTCTGAGTTTGATATCAGCTTTGGGAGCTAGAAGGATGTTAAGGAAAGAGTGTTAAGCATAATTAGCTTACGTAGTTGATACTAACAAGGAAGCTGCTATTCGTGGAAAATGCATACCAGTGGTAGATGAGTTCATGGATGTCTTTCTAAAAGATCTACCTGGAATACCATCGGATTATGAGATTAAGTTTAGAATTGAACTTGTCACGACCCACCTTTGAGCCGTGACTGTCCTAGGGCATAGGGAGACGTAAGGTCACCTAAACCCGTAGAACAACCTATAACTCATAAGCTGTTACTATTACGTTATCCTTAACCCAAGATCGTAGCCATAATTCTTATTCCTTATTACCGATTACCGTGTTAATTACCCATGTAATAGTCATTCAATGTCTAAATTCATTTTCATACTTATCGCTTTTGAATTCCATTTTCCAGTATTCTAATTGCAAATCAAGTGAGTGTTAATCATGTATTTGAACTGTACTAAGATGATACCCAACCACACATACTAATGATACTCTAAGTTATACCATTATTACAGACTTTAACAAAACATGGAGCTCTAAAGTGAAACTTCCAAAATACAACATAATATGTACTTGATGATACCAAAACTAGCAACACAATTTCCAAGCGAAGACGTAGAACTTGGAATTTACCTTGCCAAACCATCAACTGATTCTGAAAATAAATAACAACTATAGGGTGAGACAAAGCTTAGTGAGTACAAAATAATACTATATAAAATAAACAAATGGTAGGTGGTTTAATGATAATTTCTTATAGCAATAAAATAAAATGGGTCAAGAGTTATTCTTATGGAATACTTTTCCATATATAGTAAATATTGTAATTTCTTAGCAGAATATTTCCTTTCTTACAAACAGGGTGTTTCCCCTATAATCAATCGAGTGGCGGCCTACGCCTTACTCACTCCCCCATTCCTAGTCACACATACAACTGATCGGGCCGTACGTACTGGGGACCTTAAACCCTTCCCAGCTAAGGTTTGGATAATCTTTACCCTATCCACGGGTTCATTACATTGTGCACAAGGTTGATGTATTACCCCACATCAGAGGGGTATTCTGCTTATCATGATATCATTATAACATTTTATTTCTCTATCCATGAAATGATTCAATGGATAATACATCAATAAATAATCAAAATCCCTATCATTGATCATATTATGAGATTAAGCAATAAAGCTCATTTGGCCAAGTGCCATAAAGGATATTTAATTCAATAATCGGTAAAGCATATCATGCATGCCGAAGAATTGCAATGCATTTTAATTAGGGAAAGTGATTCAACATTCATGCTTATATTTAAAGCACAAGAAATATAATATTATTAGGTACTCACCTTTTGCTCCTTAGCTCCTATACCAATAGTTCTAATGCAGATTATAACGAGGCTCTTCGGTATCCCGAGCAATGCCTTTGCCTTTCGATTCTACAAATATACCCCAAACAATCGTATATTAATTCCTACTCCTTTAACTTGCTAATCTCATTCTAACTCAACTTAACATCAACTTCCTACTACTAATCACCAAAACACATTCCAATACATTAAACAATAACATACATAAACACATTAATTATTTAATCACTTTATTCCAAAATCCCATGTTGTTCAAATCCTTTCATCAAAACTATTAGGTTCCTTTTCCTTCCTAATTCCTTAATTAAATCCTATGTTTATCAATGGAAACCAATGCAATCAATTTTCTAACATTTAGGGAAATTAACAAAATTAAAAAATCAAAATCTCTACTTTGGTATATTCCAAATAGAGTTGAAAAATCATTTTCATCAACCACATTTCAAATTGATTTCATAAACATCAAATTGAATTTAATCACAAGCTTATTTAACCAATAAATCTTAAAATTCAAGTTTAAATCTTAGAACTCCCAATGTGACTCAAAACTCCAAGATTTAGGAAAAATTATCAAATTCATTTTCAAACTTCAAATTAAACATGGATTTATCAAATTAATACTCAAACAATCAACATTCATACACCAATTGAAATTAACCTCTTTCAATTCCCATAAACCCTAACTTTACCAAATTGGGATGATTTGGGGAAAACCCAAAATTTCTCAATCAAATCTCAAATTGATCTTTCAAAGATGAAATTAATGTCATGCAAAGTCTACAATAACAATCAAACATCAAACTACACTTCACATTACACACTTCCCTTATATCATGCATTATGCCTTCAAGGATTTCAATTTTTGAATAAAATCTCTAAATTCAAATTTTTTATTTTTAAACCACTTTTCAACATCCCAATTAACCTTAGATATTGTTAAAAAAAATTTTGGACACTTCCCCTAAAATTTCTAGTTTGGCCGAACCCTTATCTAACTTCCTCTTCATTGATTTTTCATGCTTTCCTTATTATTATTCACCTATTAAACCCTAAATCCTTAACCCCAATTCTCATATTTCATCACTTAACATGCCAAACTAACTCTTCTTTAAATCATTCCACCAAAATCCAATCATAGAAATTAAAAGAAGAGAAATAGTCACTAACAATCTATCACACTTAGGCTAAGAAAAGAAAGGAATCACTTAAGCAATAAATCTCACCTTGAAATGCTCCAAATTTAGCTCTAAGTTGGAGAACAAGTTGGGAGGTCTTTGGTCTTTGGTGAGGGTGAAATTTTTGGTGTAGGTTACAAATGAAATGGTTTAACACATTTCCATTTTATATACAAATATAATCAATGGTGGTGATTTAATCACACAAGATCAATGGTCACATTTTTTCTTAAAATAGACGGCTAAGATTGATCAAGATGGATGGTTGAAATGGCCCTTAGGTGTATGGTGACTAAGCATCAAAACAATGAATTCCATCATCACTAAAATGAACATAATCATGGTGATGGAAAAGTAGGAAGCTTAGGTGTAAAGTTGACATAAGTCAACAAATATGGCTAACCTAATTCCTTCTCATCCTAACCCCTAATTAACTTATTCTAACCATAATTTAATCAAGCTCCACCCAAAATTAGAGGCCTTAGGGCCGGCCACTCCATTGGCTTGGGCTTTCAGTCCAAAAGCCCATCAACAAGCCCACCCGAAAACGTTTCCCGAACTTAAAACTTTTTCGTAACTTTTTCCCTTCCCTTTCACTTGGCATTTTAAATCTTACCTTCCCATATCATAATAAGCTTAACTAAGACATATTGCCTAAAATTAATTCAATGAAACATATAATAAATATTCATATTTTATAAAAGTACACACTCAAGCACTTAGCACCAACAAGAGTTTCTGTCATCCTATCACTATATCATTGATACTATACCCATAAAATTTATATTTATGGTATTATTATAACTCTGATGAGCTATGGAGACTTTGGGTATTACAGAACTGCTACCAAACACGCAACCCATATTGATACCACCATATCGTATGGCACCGGTAAAGTTAAAAGAGTTAAAGACATAACTGCACAATCTACTCGACAAGGGTTTTATCTGACCGAGTACTTAGCCATGGGGCACTCCAATACTATTTGTGAAAAAGAAAGACAGCTCATTCCATATGTGCATCGATTACTGTCAGCTAAACAAGGTCACCGTGAAGAACAAGTATCCTTTGCCAAGGATAGACAATCTATTCGATCAATTGTAAGGAGCTAGTTACTTCTCCAAGATCAACTTGAGGCCTAGTTATCATTAGCTAAAGAACCATGGAGAAGGCATTTGCAAGACTACTTTCTGTATAAGATACGGTCACCATGAGTTCATGGCCCTACTGTTTAGTTTGACAAATGCTCCAACTGCTTTCATGGACTTGATAAACCAAGTGTTCAAGCCATTTTTGAACAAGTTCGTGATCATTTTCATCAATGACATCCTGATTTACTCTAATAGTAAAGAGGAACATGAAGAGCATCTAAGGATTGTGTTACAAACGCTACGTGGTCACCAACTCTATGTGAAGTTATCTACGTATGAGTGTTGGATGAAATCTATCAATTTTCTTAGGCATGTTATAAGTAAAGAAGGAATCCAAGTTGGTCCTAAGAAAGTTGGAGCGGTAGCTGATTGGCCATGACCCACAATGGTTTTGAAAGTTTAGAGTTTCTTGAGTATGGTTGGCTATTACCCCAGATTTGTATAAGACTTCTCTAAGATAGCATCACCATTGACCAAGTTGACTAGGAAACAAGTTAAGTTTAATTAGGAGTCCTATGAAGAGAGTTTCCAAAAGCTCAAGAAGTGCTTGATATCAGCTCCAGTTCTAGCTTTACTAGAAGGTGAAGAAGGGTTCTTAGTCTACTGTGATGCCTCAAGAATAGGGCTTGGATGCATCCCGATGCAAAATGGTAAGGTCATCACCAATACATCAAGGCAACTTAAGAAGCATGAAGTGAATTACCCTACTTATAATTTGGAATTGGCCGCGATAGTGTTCGCTCTAAAGATATGGAGACACTACATGTATAGAACAAAGTGCAAGATTTATACAAATCATAAGTGTAAGATCTATACGGATCATAAGAGTCTTTAGTACATCTTGAGCCAAAGAGACCTCAACCTAAGGCAGAGGAGATGGCTCGAACTGCTTAAGGACTATGATTGCTAGATTCTCTACCATCCCAGAAAAGCAAACATTGTGGCAAATGCCTTGAGCTCAAAATCAATAGGAAGCTTAGCCCATGTGGTTATGCATAAGAGACCTATCGTAAAGGAGTTAAGAAAATTATTTAGCCAGGGCATGAGGCTAGAGATTAGAGAATCGCGAGCTTTATTTGCACAATTTCAAATGAAGTCAAAGTTATTAAAGGAGATAAAGACTTCACAAAATAAGGATCCGTACTGGGTTAAGTTAAAGGATGAGGTTGAGAAAGGAAAAAACCCTTTTGAAGTAGTCAATGGGATTCTAAAGTGTGGTAAAAGATTATGTGCACCTCAAGTGAATAGACTAAGGGAGAAGATATTGAAGGAAGCACATCAGACACCTTACTATGCTCATCATAGAATTACCAAGATGTATCATGATGTAAGAGCAAATTATTGGTGGCCTGGACTGAAGAAGGACTTGGCTAAGTTTGTGGCATCTTGCCTAACCTGTCAGCAAGTTAAGTATGAACATCAATGACCTTTTGGACTGCTACAAGAGATTAAGCTACTTGAGTGGAAGTGGGAGCATATCACGATGGACTTCATAGTTGGTTTACTTAGGACCTCTCAAGGATATGACACTGTATAGGTCATAGTAGACCGACTAACAAAGTCTGCCCATTTCTTAAAAGTTAAGACCATATACTATACATCCTAGTATGCATAGTTGTACATAGATGAGATTGTGAGACTGCACGGAATACCGATGTCCATCATCTCATATTGAAGGACTCAGTTCACCTCGAGGTTTTGGAAAAAGTTGCAAAAGGATAATTCAGACATTAGAAGACAAGTTAAGAATGTGTGTCCTAAATTTTGGTGGTAGTTGGGATAAGTACCTACCTTTGATTGAGTTTGCCTATAACAATAACTACCATTCATCCATTAGTATGGCACTATACGAGGCTTTGTATGGAAGGAAATGTTGTTCTCCAATTTGTTAGGTCGAGCTTAGAGACAAATAAATGGAGATGCCAGAATTGCTCAAGGAGACTACCAAGAAAGTACCATTGATATAAGATCGGCTGAAAATGACCTTTAGTCGACAAAAGAGCTATGTGGATCCCAAGAGAAAGGAAGTCCATTTTGTTATGGGAGATCATGTTTTCTTGAAGGTTTCCCTAATGAAAGGTGTCATGAGGTTTGGAAGGAAAGGAAAGCTATTGCTTCATTTCATCGGTCCTTTTGAGATCATGGATAAGGTTGGGGAAGTTTCTTATAGACTTACCTTACCCCAACTCTGGCATATGTACACTAGGTATTTCACATCTCGATATTGAGGAAGTATGTGTCGGATCCCTCCGATGTTCTATCACCGCCAGATATTGCAATAGATGAGCAACTATCTTATAAAGAGATACCAATAGCCATAGTAGATTAACAAGTGAAAAGATTAAGAAATAAAGAGATACCTATGCGCAAGGTTCACTGGCGTATTTATGGAATGGATGAGTGTACTTGGAAAGCTGAGTAAGGGATGCGACAGAAGCATCCCCAGCTTTTCTAGAATGTATAAGTATCTAAATTTGAGGATGAATTTCTTTTAGGGGGCAGAGAATATAATAACCCATATCCTTGCTAGGAGTTTCATGACAAATTGCTTGATTTTAGAGCTATTGTGACAAAGTGTGTGCTTTCATGAAATTTCATATGCTATGTGAGTTATGAACAAATGGCATCCTAGACTATTTCTAATATGCATAATATGAATTATGAATATGAAATAGGTGATTTATGTGAAATGTATACACTTAACTTAATTTAATGCATATAAAGTGAATTTTCACGCACAAAGCGATTTTTAAGCATAAAATAATTTTTATAAGCATTTTTAAAATATTTTAAATTAAATATTTTTGGGGGAATTTTAATGAAAATAAGAAGCAAAATATTTTATTTTAATAGATTTTAATTAGCCCATAAATTGGATTAAAAATCCAATTCATCAAAAGCCCAAGACACCTAAGCACTCCTAACCTAGCTCATTAATGGTAATCTTGTAATTTTGCACCCAAAACCTTAATAACCATCAAAAATTTAGACTCCCTTGTGTTTGGGCAACCTCCATTCTGTTTTTCATTAGGTTTTACATAATTTTGGAGGAAGAAACCAATTTCCAACTGTGAACATATCTCTTTCTTCTCAAATCCATCAAAGGTGAACCTTAAAACCTAGAAGTTGGAATTTTCATGCATATGTACATCAAGGGAGGTGATTTATGTGTTTTGTCATCCTAAGCTGACTTTTGTTATGTTTACATAAAAATATTGGTTTAAATCATGCGTTTACATATTACTATAATGATCGGGAAATATAAAAACAACAAAAACCCATGGTTTCCCATGGTAATATAAGCTCGACCAATATTGGGATTTTGATCCCAAGGCCTATAATTTTTGTAAGGTACATTTTAGTAATTGTTGATATGTGTATATGAATGGTACATAATTTAATTGCATGATGATTGAAGGAGTAACTTTAGGAAACTCCTAGAGTGGTTCGACCTTGCCTAGGGTTTCCAAAACCCTAATTTTCATGTTTGACTAATATGTGTATATGGTTAAGTGGCATGTGAATTGGGTTTTATAATGTGTCAATTGTGAATTAATGATCCTAAATTACCAATGGGATTGATTGTATGATTTGCCCCAAAGGAGACAAGCATGACTCTTTTAAGGTTTACTTGTTAAGTTGATATATATGGAAAGTATTAAGTGTACCAAGTTGGAAGTTAAATTAAATTAATATTAAGATTATGATTTATTGTGTTTGGGTTTGGAAAAGTCTTGATATGAACTATTATGTGAATTCATATGACCCTGAAAAGGCAAAGTATGCAGGACTTAAAAGTCAATATGTTATGTAAAAGTGATGAGTGTACTTCTAAGTGCAATTCCAAGTATATGTGAATGATATATGTGAATGGAGTAGTTATGGAATAGCGTACCATGATGTTAAGCCAACACTAAGTATTGAATTATAATGATAAGAAAGAGCCTTTATGATTGTTGCTTTACCTTACGTTCTTTCTGGAACCACACTATTATTTATCCTTTGTTAAATAAGCTGAACTTCTATTGCTACTATTATACATATGATTGCATTCTTCCATACTTTTTTTACAAGTGATTGCCATTAGCTTTGGCTATGGTCCCTATGAACCCTTACATGCAGAAATTCTCGTGCTGATGTCGAAAATCATTAAAACTTGTGCATATGGTCTTAACCCAATGGACAGGGTAGTATATCCACCTTAGCTAGAAGGGGTCATTCTAGCCATGGAGCTTGATCAGCTTTACACTTCTTTATAAGTTGAGAGTTGGAATTTGGTATGATGCCACCTCTCCCTTATGTTATCAAAAGAATAAGGCAAAAGCCATCACTCTATAAGTTATAAGTTTGATTTCTGATTTGATTCCTGAGAACTTGCTAAATCACAAACTATGAACCCTTCTAAAGGGATATGTGTTATTGTACAAGTTATATTGTTTACTCATTAAGATCATCTATCTCACCCTTTTCCTTGTGTGGTTTCAGGTGAGCATTATGAGGAAGCATGGTGATAGCTCAAGCAATCTACTTTGCTTGGGAGATTTCTTTGTCCAAGTCATTTTATATACTATGATATAGAGAGTCGCAGTTAGATGCTCTGGGAGTTTTTTTTTTTTGGAACATTTATTCATTTGATGATTAATTTAGAGTCTTAATTATTTTTTTTCTTATGGATTGTATTTAAAGTATTTTTAAACTATTCTTCTGCTACTTAAGGAATTCCTTTATTATTGGTTATTCAAGCTAATGCATGAGATTTTGGTATGATCCTAGGTAGTGTTTAACCGTGCATAAATGGGTTCTACAGACATGGGTGACCTTATGTCTCCCTATGTTCTAAGATCATCATATCTCAGAAGTTGGGATGTGACAGGTGATGATAGAGGAGATTGTGACTGCGGTAAGGAGATAGGATGACACTAATTGGAGGTTTAAACAAGGACTATTACAATTAAGACAAAGAGAAGGACTATATTTTTTGAAGTATAGAGGAGGATTTTAGTTTCCACAGCAGGGAGTGATTTCTAAGTTATTGCTATGTAAAGGAGGATTTTTGGGAGCAGTTTTAAAACTATTGGTACTCAAGAGAGGATTTTTGATAATGCTGTGGGAGCAGTTTTGATTCTGCTGTGGGAGTTGTTTTAATTCTACTGATACTTCTACTGTTGCTGCAGAAGGAACTATAAAGACCTGGAGAAGGGGTGTGTCCATTTAAAGAGATTGTGATGGACTCTAATTCTGATGAGGGTATGAGAGATATGTACTTTAGGAGTAGAAGAGAACTGAACAGACCATGATTTCAAACATGATCTTTTTGTTTTTTGTGTTCAGAATACTTATTGATCGATAAAACTACATGATATAGGAAAAGCTATAGATGACATTGAAAGGGCTATTCTTTTGTCACGATGATAGGTTGCATTTTGTAAAATTTGATCATCGTTAAATGAGATATTTTTTATTTTTGCTCTAATGTCTGCCTAAGTTGCCCTTTTGGGTTTTCAAACTTAGCGAGTTCTTTCTTCTGCTTCTCTCTTTTTTTTTTTTTTTTTTTGTTCAGGCAAAAGAAATTAAATGACTGCTATATTAGGCATAGAGAAAATGAGAATGCGATGTAAACAAAATATTTTGTATTATCATTTTAGACTGCACCCTAAACGGGCTGCCTATATATCCCTTACAATCATTTTTCTTTCATTAATTTCTCATTTTTTAGGGAGAATCAAGTCCACGTAGTTCTGATGCAAATGCATAAAAAGCAGAAATGAAATGTAGATGTCATTTTTAGATGATGTATCGCTTCAGCTAATCCAGGTTGCCAGAATGGGAGAATTTGCTTCCATCTGCATCCATGAAGATGGCACCTCCATTGGATAGAATCTTCTTGAGCATGTATGGTCTGGCCTAATTCGACCTAAACTTTCCTCTCGGATCATAAATAAAAGCTTCCATCTTTTCTTTCTTGCAAACACTTGTCTTTCGCCTTCTTGCTGAAGTGCCCAGTAGGTCTCTATTAATATCCCTGAATGTTGTATAGAGCATCCATTCTCTTTTTATCAATAGCCTTCAATTGATCATGATGCCCTCTGATCTACTCTCTGCAGCTTCTGCTAGATAGGCTTTTTGTGTGTGTAGGTCTTAATCTTATGAACTCCGATGCTTGGATCTATCCCTGCTAAGTCTTTGGGTTTCAATGTAGAACAGTTGATGTGATGATTTTTTTTATGCCATAATTAGTTATTTCTTTTGCCCTTTTCTTTTTTCTTTTTTTTTTTTTTATTTTTCAGTTCTTTGTTTTTCTTTCTTTTGTTTTCCTCTTTTATATGTCCAATTCAAAGATGAATTTGAAAAAATTAAAGCAAATTAAAAAGTTGAAACTTTTTATTACCGATAAAAGTCCCATCAATAGTTACATTAAAGGATAAGCCTAAAAGGAAAAATATAGACTTAGAAGGGCAAGACCTAACAAACTCAAATTCAAAGAAAGATTTAACAAAAATAGACTCAAAAGACTCAGACTTATACTCTAACTCAGGTACTTAGACACGAACTCAAATGACTTGGACATAGACTCAGAGGACTTAGACATAGACTCGAAAGATTTGGATAGGGGCATAGTAGGGCAGCATTCTTCTCAAAGTGCCAATTATTAGGTGAAGCTTGAGATGGTCGGGTGAGCCTGGTGGTTCAAAAAAGGACTGGTGGTGATGCTAGACTTTGGGTTTGGGAGCAATGATGTCTTAGTCATCAATGAGGTCTTGAATTTTGTATTTCAAAGTCTTGCACGCATTAGTTGTATGCTTCAAAGCCTTGCATGTATTAGTTTTGTGCCCTGACCCTTGTTGACAGTCGCATATCTCATTAGCATTGTATCCTTTGGGCAAGGGGTTTGGAGGAGGTCGTGGCTCTAAGGGCTTAACCATATTAACCTTTAAGGCTTTCTTGTATAACCTTTAAGGCTTTCTTGTATGTTGCTGAGGGTCATGCTTAGCTCAGAGAAAGTCCTCCTTGTTTTTAACTTTATTGGCTAGTGACAGGAGACAAGATTACCTCCCTTTCTCTTTGAATGGTAAAATTGGTGGTGTAATTAGTGTTCTTATGATACCTTGAACTAGATGAATGATCCTTGATTTATCCTAATTGGATCAAATCCATGATCTTGGTGGCAGTGGCAATGAGAGCTTTAAAGCTATGGAGTATTGCATTTGTAGATGAGTCTGGTATGGGAGAGGAGATTCTTAACAATGATGTCAATTTGCTCTACTTAGGATGGAAAATTCACCAT
The DNA here is from genome assembly GCA_947687605.1 of Reutealis trisperma. Classification (NCBI taxonomy): domain Eukaryota; kingdom Viridiplantae; phylum Streptophyta; class Magnoliopsida; order Malpighiales; family Euphorbiaceae; genus Reutealis; species Reutealis trisperma. The sequence goes on along the minus strand of CANTUT010000615.1, from coordinate 148,081 downwards.
TTGGGTCGCTTTTACCCTCCACCTTGTAAAGAACGCGGTGAAGGATTCTTTTTAGCCTTGCTTAGTAGTTTCTATATCTTGACGAGTGACATCCACCTCAATGTTATAGTGGTATTACTTGATAAAAGCATTGCAGATGTTATCTAATGTTTTTTTTTTTTTTATGGTTTTGATCGAAATTTAAGAGCCACTTAACGGTAGCCCTAATTAAATATTTTTGAAATAATTGAGTATGGAGCTCATCATCCACATCAAATGGTCTCATTAAGCCTATATACATCTTGAGGTGGGTCTTTGGGCAAGTGGTACCATTAAATTTGTCCATTATATGCATTTTGAACTTAATGGAACTCAAGTGTTCGGGAAGAGAGCAAGAGAATCAACATCTATCACATCTTTATACTTTTGATATTTTTGATGAATTATTCTATGGCTTTGAACTTCTCCATTAATTTCTTAGCTTTAGGGAAGCTAGAGAAATCACCACTTTGAAAAGGATTAGTAGTAAGAGTAGGAGCAGTGGCATTCACATTTAGTGGAGAAGAGGTAGGTGTTTTGGGAGCTTTCTCTTTATCTGTGAGATCGATAATGGGAGGTGCAAAAGTGGGGGCATAGCTGGTTTCAGCTTGAGTGGAGCAAGCTGAGCAAAAGAAGGAGTAATGGTGGCATTGGTCAGTTCCTTAACCTCTTTAATGATAGATTAGTGTTGGGAACTAAGAGCATTAGTGAATGTGACATATTGGACGTTAAATGCATTGATGAAGGAATCGGCTTGGGGATTAAGGCAGTGGTGAGTGCGGTTTGGAAGTTTTCTTCTTATTTCTTGAGGAGGCTAGTGAAAAAAGCGCTCATGGCTTCTTGGTCAAAATTAGAGGTGTTAGCCATCAGTATCTTTAAAAGAAAAGAGAAAATGAAAGGGTAAGAACTTGCACTTTGAAAGGGAAAAGAGGTGTATGCAATAGTGTGTCAGGGAAAAGGATTCCCTTTGTGCTTGGTTGGTCAGTGGGTTCGTAAATTTGATGAGTGCGTGGTTATGTGTTTGGGGTGACGGACCAACAGTTTTGGTGTTTAAGGTGTTCAGATTTGTTGAGTTTCTCATGTATGCATGACAATGTCATGATGCATGCCAAAAAAGATTTCATGGGCATAGGCATAAATGTTTCCATTATTATGGTATATGGAACCTAGAGACAATGCTAGGGTGACTACATGTATAAGAGTGAAGGGTGGTTTGATAAAGGATCTCTGTCCACTAAAGCATTGATATAACTAACAAAATGTGAGTTAAGGAGCCTCGCGTGGTCTAATGGTATTGATTACTTGTTACACCACCGAAATGATCAAGGATTCATCGCAGGGTGGAATGCTTTTACTATCTCCTAACATACTCAAAGAGAGTTGTCGAGCTAATGCTACTCACTATCCAAAAGTTTTCCTAAAGCTAAGGTTAGGCAAGAGCCTTTATTATGAAAAGTGATGCATGAAAGTCAAATTATACTTAATAAGCCAAATGGAGATTATTTTGAAAAAAAATTTCCTTGACCAAATAGTAATCATCTTTTTTGCATTCCTTTTTATTAAAAAAGGGTGGCAACTAGTCCCTAGTGGAGACACTATCTGTGAGACCTTACCCGAATGCTCCTCCCTCGCTCAGGGGAAATTGCCTTAAAGAAAGGCGATCGATTTTTAAAAAGGTCATGGAATGAGTTTCGGTGACCACGATTAGAATAGCTATCATTCGGAAAATTGATTTGTGATTTTTGAAAAGTGATTTTAGGAGTTGCTTCCCTAATTTATTTTTAAAATGGAAAAATTAAGGGAAAACCTAATTTGTGACTCCAATTTATTAATTTTGCAATTAATTCATCTAAGGAAAAAAAATCACTAGTTTTCGAACCAAGTTGAGTGTGGAGATTAGATTTTTGGTTAAATAATCTAAATTTGGCTCTTAAGTTTAATTTGACTTAAAAATTAGTTTCATGAATTACAATTATAAGATAATAATTAAAATGTATGAGCATGGCATAGTTATAAAATGCATGAAGAAATATAAGAAATAAACATCCATAAGACAAGGAGAGTGTTCCCTCTAGTCCTTTTGGATTTTAGGAGAACCACAGAATCACTCATTGACAATTAAATCAACTAAATACACCAATTATGTTGGAAAATAAAATGGGGAAAGAAGATTGATTGGGATTTGGATTTGTAGTTTAGATTTAAATTCTAAACTTGCCTACGTATCTCACTAAATGGAGATCAAAATACATGTAGTTCATTCCACGATTAAGTGGATGGGTTTAGGGGGTTGATTGGATTGATTAATTTAATTTGGGTTTGTGGGTGAAAGGAAAAGTCTAATACCTTTACTTTTGGAGGCAGAGGGTTTTACCAGACAAAAGTTCAGTTTTATTGGGACAGCGTGATTGAATTGATTGGGGATTAATTAATTAATTAAAATGGTTAATTAACTAATTAATGTGATAAAATAAATGGATAAATTAATTAATTTAAAAGATTAATTAATCAATTTGGATAAAGGGTGAATTTGAAAAACAAAATGGTTAATTTGATTTTGAAAAAAAAAAGTGATTAATGAATTAATTAAAAGGATTAATTAATTAATTAATTGAGTGATTAATTTTAATTTAAAAAAAAAGAGTTTTAGTTAATTAAAATGATTAATTAACTTAGTTAGGATCAGATAATTAATTAATTAAAAAGATTAATTAATTAATTAATTAGATAGTGGAAGAAGAGAGGAATTTGAGAATAGCAATGTACTTAAATTCAAGGGGTGAGGAAAATGGAAGAATAGAGGGAAGTATTTATAAGAAAAGTGAGTGAGGGTAGTTTAAGGATTGAAAAAGTGAAAAGACCCCAAAGGGTAGGGCCAAAAGGGGCTAAAAATTAGGCTAAAATGGGCAAAATGGACATTTTAGCCCAAAAAGGGAGATCACAGGCACAGATCCTAATAGAACCTGGTGCGGATCCTCCCCAATCTCTGCATTGATCCACACCAGGTTGGCGCGGATCAGGCTTTTTTTTTTTTTTTTTTAGAGATTGATGTTGGTTTAGGGTTTAAAAAATTTGAGTATTTAGGTAGCAATTTATTTGAAGGCTAAAAAAAAATTTTCTTTGGAGGCGCTGCCCCCAAACTCCCTCCCACTAACCGGCTAGTAAGACCACCAGACCAGGTTTGTGCAGCACACTAAATTAGTAAGTGCTAGATTGTGGCCGAATAATGAGGATGCAAAATTGAGAGTTTATAATTGTATATGGTTTAATAGAAAATGATATTAAATAAATTAATGCAATGGAAGAAGCTATTTTATCCATAACATCTTTGCAATTACGACATTTGTTTACAACTATTATATTTTTTTTATGACATTGCTCATCCTAAAAAGCTCTTTGATTTGTTTTGAAAAATTTTTCTGATGATATTAAATATGAATTACATAAAATTTTGGACATTCCACTTATATTTATTTCTGATAATTATTTAAAAAATTAGATCCTCCTTGAACTTGAAATTTTTTTTAATAAAAACTCATCTTCATTAACATATCATAATTTACCTATGCATGATCAATCCTTAATTGGTGATTACAGCAACCGATTATTAATTGAAGAATTAAATTACAACCTTATGGAATTAAAAAAAAATGACCATTTAATTAAAACTTTAAATTTCCAACAAAGTAAAATATATGATGATATAGTTTATGCTGTGGATAATAATAAAGGAAGACTATTTTTTGTGTATGGCTTTTGTGGAACTGAAAAAACATTTTTGTATGAAGTCATTATATGAACTTAGATCTAAAGCAAAAATTATTTTAGTTGCTGCTTCATCTAGTATTGCTGCATTACTATTGTCAGGAGGTAAGACCGCACATCTAGATTTTAAATACCTATTCATCTAAGTGAATTTTCATCTTGTGAAATTAAAATAGGAACTCAATTAGCAAGATTAATACAAGAAACTCAATTAATCATTTGGGATGAAACTCTCATGAGTCATAAACATTATTTTGAGGCATTAGATAAATCATTTAGAAATATTTGTGTGATTCAGAAGAACAAAAACAAAATAATCCTTTTGCAAGCAACATTCTTTTATTAGGAGGAGATTTTAGACAATATTGCCAGTAATTATAAATGGTAATAAAGATGAATTATTAATGCATCAATAACTAAATCTTGTGAAAATTTTTTAAAAGTATACAAATTGAGTGGAAATATACATCTTACATCATCATCAAATAATGAAAATGAAAAAAAAAAATTGAACTAATTAATTTTTCTAAATGGATTTTGTCTATAGGAGATGGCACAATTGATACAATAAAATTAAATGAAAATGATGAAAAAAATTGGATTAAAAATCCTGATAATTTGTTAATTAAAAATTATACTAATGCAATTGAACAAATAATTGAAGAAACATATACATTCATATACTAATTATTCCTACATTAAAAACAAATTTATTATTACACCTACTAACAAAATGGTTGATATTGTAAATAAAGAAATCATGAAATTAGTTCCTGACTCATATTAAATATGTATAACATCAAATGGTTTCAAGCAATTAGAAGTTTTATATCCAATAGAGTTTTTAAATTCTCTGAACTTCAATGGTTTTCCTCAGCATGAATTAAAATTGAAAAAAAAATATATTCCCATTATGTTATTACGAAATCTTAAACCTAATATTGGTTTATATAATAGAACAAGTTTGATAATAACTAATTTAGGAACAAAAGTCATAAAAGTTGTAATAATAACAGGAACACCTTGTGGTGAGAAAATGCACATACCTATAATTATTCTTTCTTATAATGAAAGTAAATTTCCTTTCATATTAAAAAGAAGACAATTTCTAGTCAAAGTATCTTATTGCATGAGAATAAACAAAAGTCAAGGACAAACATTAAAACATATTAGTTTATGTCTTCAAGATAATGATTTTATACATGGTAAAGTATATATTACATTATCTAGAGTTATTTCTCATCAAAATTTACGTATATTAATTAATAAAGAAATAACAAATGTTGTTGAAAACCATTTAAATCATATTAAAGATATTGTATATTCCGAAATTTTTTATGATGTATCTGTAAATACATAGCATGCAATTGATTAATTCATTTTCTTGATATGTATATATTCATTTTACAATTGTGTGATATATCATTTTTTAAATACTAAAAAATATAAATTTTGAATATTATTTTTTAAATATTCAAAATATAAATTTTAAATTTAATTAATTGCTATTCATTTTTTACATCTTAATTGTAGAAATATGTTATACACATGTTTATCGAATTTACAATTGCAAGCAAAATATTCATATCAAAGTTCATGTTCCAAGAATATTGGAATTCCTAAACATTTACATTCCCAATGAGTTATTTAGCTTGGACTTCTTGATGATTGACAACAAGGTTTTTAATTTAATTATTTTTTTTATCTTTTATGGTTTATTTTTTTTTTACATTTTACTTTCGACTATCATTTTATTTTATTTTTTTATCAACATTATGCAAAGTACAATACCAAGACAATTTTTCGATCAATTCCAACCATTGCCATATGAAGGAAAGATGTATTATTTATTTGGCTTCACCGTCATACCTGCACAATCCAATTTTAAAATTGGTAACCATCCATTTCAAATCAAATTGCCTAAAAATGCATTTGTCAAAAGTTTGGATGAAGATGATCTACCCATCCCCTTTGAAAAATTTGAATTTCATAGTTTTGATGAAGTTAAATCCAAAGCAGACGACAAATCATTTTTAATAGGTTAATTCAATTGTTTTTTCCTTATCTATCTTCTAAAACTATGCATCTTTCCTAATTTTAATAATTTTCTTTTATGTAGATCTTATGGGCTGGATAATATCATTTGGAAGTATTGAAGAAACACACACCATGGGTAGAGTTGCAAAAAAGTGTAATTTGCAATTAAAAAACAAAAGTTCAAGTTTTTCTTTTTTTTTTTTTTTTTTTTGCTAAAAGAATATCTATTTATAAAATTCTTCTTTTCACTTAATTTTATAAATCCATAAATTAATTACAATAATGAATAACTAAATGTCACTTTTTGGAAGGAGTTTGCTGTTGAATTTCCTGAAGATGATATTTTTACTAAAGAATCAAGTGGCCCTGTTATTATTGTTCTTGTATCCATAATTCCCAAGAAATTCAATGGTAAAATCAATTATCATATTTTTCTATTGGATGGCTTTTCATATTTTTAAAACCCTAATTATATGAATATTCACTATTATATATGTCGTAGATGAATACTCAATTGGCAATTCTTCACCAACAAAACTTTTTGTCAACTTGACATACCTCATGTTAATGATTTCAAACAAAAGTTAATTTGTTATTTTTAATTTAAATTAAATTATACAGAAATTTTTTATTTTCAAAAGTTAAATTATAATCAATTATTTTATTATTTATTAGGCTGATTGAATCTATAGAAATAATCAATAGCCAATTATCTTATTGTTTATTAGGCTATTTTAAATTATTCTGCTATGTTTAACATTGAAGCTAAGAAGAACACCAATAGAAAAATTGTTAAAAAGTTATCATCCTTAGACATTCATACTGATCAGGTCTATTTATTATGTTTTGAACTAAAAATTTAAATGCTATTACATCTTTTGAGTTGCAAACTTAGCTTCTTTTTTTAAATTCACATAAATTATTATAGGGAATCAAATTTACATATGGAGCAATAATAAAAAGTATTGATGCTTCAAATAGTTAGTGGTATCGAGCATGTCCAAAATGCAAAATCGGAGTATAGAACTACATGGATGATGTTTGGTGTGGTGATTGTAGGATCATAAAAAATCCTCCTCTCTACTGGTATAATTTATAAGTCATTTTACTATTGTGACAATTTTTAACTTATCTTTATCTACAAATAACATATTATATATATATTGTTGGGTATAAGCTTAATTATATTGTTGAAGATCATTCAAGCATTACCAAATTTAATATTTTTAGTTGCCAAGCAATTGATTTAATTGGTTTGCCAGCAAGCAGCCTTGTGCAAAGATATAGAAATAAGTTTTCTGTGCCACCATTAATAGCCAAAATTATTGGAATGCAAAAGCTTTTTCAAGTCATTTTTAATACTCAAACAAATAATCCTTATCATTTATCCTTTAATGTCATTCATATTTTCAAAATGAAGGATCTTTCAATTCATCCCCTTCTCCTTCAATCAAAACACTGGTTGTTAGTAGAATAATTTTACAAACACCATTAACAACAGGCAGCAAAAAAACTATAAAGTGATGTCTTGATATCTTTAAAGCAACTAAAGTCTATGGAAATTCTTTGCAACTATATGAAATAAACTTAACTTTAATAACAAAGCTATTTACAAATGAATCACCAATAAAAAAAATCCATCATAGGTACAATATTATTATATAGAAATATTATTTATTTGTGAGGCCTTGTCCAAGCACCGGCTCGATCTGCTAGAGGGAATTGGGATACTCATTTGAGTTTAGATTCACGATGGAACCCTCAGGTTCAGATTGGTTGATTTTAAAAATGATTTTCAGAGTCACCACCTTAATTTATTTTTAAATAGAAAAATTAAGAAAAAATCCAATTAACTCCAATTCATTAATTTTCAATTAATTTCCCAAGGATAAAATCACTAGTCTCGAATTAGGTTGAGTTTGGGGACTAGGCTTTTGGTTTTAAATAATCGCAATTTGACTCTTAAGTTTAATTTGACTTTAAAAATTAATTTTATGGATGATATTTAAAAGATAATAATTATAAATAAAATGCATGAACATGGCATAATATGGATATATGGGAAAATCGAAGAGTAAATAAAGTAAATCATTTGCAAATTAAGAAGAGTGTTCCCTCTAATCCTTAGATTCTAGGGAACCACAAAATCACTTCTTAATTACAAAAATAAATAATTGATTATAATTGAAAGCAAAGGGAAAATGGAATTAATTTTCGGATTGGATTTGAGATTTAGATTTAAATTCCAAATGTGCCTATGTACCCCATTGAATGAGGATCAAATCTACGTAGTTCATTCCACAATTAAACGGAGAGGTTTAAGGGTTGATTGGATTGATTGATTTGATTTGGATTTGTAAGTGAGAGGAAAAGACTGATACCTTTATTTTTGGAGGGCGAAGAGTTTTACCTGACCGAAATTCCATTTTATTAGGACCGAGTGATTAGATTGATTAAGGGCTAATTAATTAATTCAAATGATTAATTAACTAATTAATATAATGAAATGGATGGATGGATGGATTAATTAATTAATTTGGATAAAGAGTGACTATGAAAAAAAGAAGAATTAATTTGATCTTGAAAAAAAAATGATTAATTAATTAATTAATTAAGTGGTTATTTTTAATTTAAAAAAGATTTTTGGTTAAGTAAAAAGATTAATTAACTTGGTTAGGGTGAAATAATTAATTAAATAATTAGAGAGTGGTTGGACAGAGAAGAAGAGAGGAATTAGAGAATAGCTACCAACTGTAACTCAATGAGTGAAGAGAAATGAGAAATGGGGAAGGATATTTATAGGAAAAGTGGGTGAGGGTAGTTTAGGTATTGAAAAAGTGAAAATACCATAAAGGGTAGGGCTAGAAAGGGCTAGAAATTAGGCTGAAGAGGGGTAAAAGGGTCATTTTGGCTTAGGAAGAGGTACAACAGACGTGGATACACACAAAAGGGGGCACAGATTTGCACTAAGTGTGTGTGGATCCACATCTGACTAGCATGGCCACTATGCCAGTGAGGCATGGATCTAAGATGTACTGACGCAAATTTGCGTCAGATTAACACAGCTCCACGTGTCGTGGGTCTAGCTCACATTTTGAGAACTTTTTTCACTCAAATTTTGGAGATTTTGGATTAGTTTTTGAGACATCTAGGTCAGTTTTTAGAAGTTACAGAGTTGAAAAATCTTATTAGTTAGCATCGATAAGCTCAAAATTAATTTTAGAACAGCTGAGTAGTCAATTTTAGAAAAAATCTGATCAATTTTGAAAAAATATTGTTTGGTACAGAGGTATGATCAGGATTGAAAAAGTGTCAATGTCTAAAAATTAAGTATCCTCGTACTAATATGACAGAAAGCCCATTTTTTGCTTCGAGAGCATTGCCCCCTTCACCCCTACCCGCTAACCAGCTAGCGGGACCACGGTACTAGCTCTGCATAGCGCATTAATCTTAGCAGGTTTCAAGGTGCGACTGGATAATAAGAATGTAAAATTAAGGGTTCACAATTGCTCCCTCATCAAAATTGTCTTTTCTGTAAGGTAATTATGATGATAGTGAACCCAGAAGAATCAAAGTGATGTCTAGGTCAATGCTTAGATATATTTGGGTGAGGGACATGGTTGAAAAAGGAAGATAGTAAAAAAAACCACAGGGATGTTTAAGCAATCGTTACTAAACATTTATGGGTGAAAAATGTAACTAATAAATGAAAGCGAGAAAATCGACCGAAGAGATATCTAGACTGGTGGCTAAATATTTTTGGGTGACTTGATGTATTTGGGTAAAAGATGTGGAAAGTGAAACCATATAGATGTCTAGGTGATTGTTTCTAGATATTTATTGGTGAAATTGATATATTTGGATAAAAGAGATGGAAAAAGGAACCACATGGATGTCTAAGTAATCATTTCTAGACATTTATAGGTGAAGTTGATAGATTTGGATAAAAGAGACAAAAAAAAAAAAAAACCACATGGATGTCTAGGTGATTATTTCTAGATACTTATGGGTGGAAGAGGATTTTGGATAAGATAATTTAGTAAAATGAGAGCTTCGACCTATAGCGAGTCAGCTCTAGAGATTCTAATAAGATTTTGGTAAAGGAAAAGCTTTGACCTTTGGCGAGTCGGCTCAATAGATTCTGAAAAGATTTGGTAAAAGGAGAGTCTCAGCTTATGGCGGGTCAGCTCAAGAGATTCTAAAAAGATTTCAGTAGGAGAGTTTCGACCTATGGTGAGTCAGCTTGAGAGATTCTGACAAGATTTTGGTAAAGGGAGAGCCTCAGCCTATGGCGAGTCGGCTTGAGAGATTCTAAAAAGATTTTGATCGGAGGAAAGCCTTGGCCTATGGCAAGTCGGCTCGATAGATTTTGAAAATATCTTGGTAAGAAGAGAGCCTCGGTCTATGGCGAATTGGCTCAAGAGATTCTAAAAAGATTTTGATAGGTGGAGAGGCTTGGCCTATGACGAGTTGGCTCAAGAAATTCTAATAGGATTTTGGTTCCAAAGAAACCTAAGCTTCTTAATGTGAGGGGTTATGCCTTTTAGAAGACTTGAAGAAACTTTGCTAGGACTAAAAGAACTCTGGAAGTCTATCTTTGCTAGTTTGATTTTATAGGATTGCTACTCGACTTAATGAATCTTTGAAAGTGGAAAGGGGTTTGTTTGGCTTAATGTAATAAGCATTTAACTTATGCATCACTGATGAGGGATAAAGGTCATTTAATTGCTTCAGCTAGGAAGGTAACTTGATAATTTTAAAGGTAATGATAACTTCGAGAGTAGCTTGATATCACTCGGCAGATGTTACTTGGCAAATACCAAGGAGGAGAGGCCATTAGCTTGGTGTATGCATAAGGGTGCATGATTGCAAATGGTTGCATAGATGTTAGTGCATAGATGATGCATATTTATATGTGCATGCTTTGAGATTCATGGACATCTTAACTTTTGCACTATAGATGAGTATGGATGCAAGAGGGTGGATTTATGGGTTTGCTCTATACATGTCATGAATGTAATTTGCATACAATGCTTACTCCTAAAAGTGGCATGGAGGTTGCGAGATGATTATTTTGATTAACTTTTCTAATGGATTCCTAAGGCTGTCCTATAAAGATTTGACAATTCTGTAATGTTTTTTAGTGATGACAATGATGGGTAATTTAGACCCTAAGCAGAAAGGCGTTCATGCAAGCTACATGTCATGAACTAATGACTGGTTATATGAAAAGATGATTTTAGAAAGGTGCCCTATTAGAGGGCAACAATTCAGCTATTTTGACTAGGTTGGGGCTTGGCATGGCAATGGGACAGTCGGGTTAGTCTGTGATGGATTTAGCGGACAGGTGACTTATTTCAAGTTCAGAATGGAATTTATCTGTTTAGGCTTCCCAAGACTTTAGAGGAAGAAATGGTTCTGATAATGGGGTGTTGATAATTTACCCCTAGTTCGACTTTAGAAGCTTGTGGCGATAAGGGGGCTTATAGGTTAGCATAGATGACAAAGACTTATTGTTCACTCCTTGTGGCCTAATGTTTCCTTTTGTGCTCTTGGCCTGGCTGGGTTGCTTGGGTGGTTAATTGGAGAGTCTAGGGTTTAGACTTCTTTTAGGGTTTGGTTTTGGTATTGTCAAGAGGTTTGAATAAATGGGTTGGTAGGTGTTAAGATTTGGTTAATCTTGGCTCTAGTTTTGGTCTGGGTATGACAGGGTTTTGGTTATAAGGACAAATGGCCTTTGATTTGGATCTTTTGGTGACTCAAGCAACTTGATAGAAAAATAGGACTTAGAGATCTTACACTTGACAAGAGGTGGTAGACTGACCGAAGGTTACTCGAAAGAATATGAATGTCTTTAAATGACATGTCCTTAATGATGGGTAAAGGCAACTTTATTTTTAATGACTCGATATTTGACTTGAAAACTTTCTTTACCCTTTGAATGATTAAGGGAAGAAAAAAGGGGACACAAAAAAGAATGACTCTGAGGAGGAAAAAATTATTTGACTGCTCATGAGGATAAATTATTTAGACTAACTAGATAGATATAGATGGATGACTCAAAATAGAATCCCATTTGAATGACACACTATCTTTTTTTTTTTTTTGGTAGAGGTAACAAGTGGGATGTGATTAATGTGGTTCAGAGAACATTAGGGTATGATGCCTTACAAGACAAAGATATTTTCACTATAATTTTAACCGTATTTGGGTTGGACTGCCTACGTATCCCTTACATTGCTTCCCTTTTTTTAGTGAGAATCAAGTCTCGCATAGTTCATGTTTCAGTATGGAAAAAGAGTTACACATGACAACCTTGTTTTACATATGTTCATTGGGCCTTTCCCTATTTTGACATGGCCTTTCTTTAATACTCTTCATGGAGTGATCTGCAACCGTTAAGGTACTCTCGTGCCCGACTGAGGATAGCGAAGTCCTAAGAGTCATTCCGTCTTATGGTGTAATGCATGAAAAAAAAAATATTTTCTTCTCTTTTTTATTTTCTTCTTCTTTTTTTTTTTTTTTTTTTTTGTGGTATATCATTCAAGTTGGATTCAAAAATATGAGATATAATATGAAAAATCTAAACTTTTATTAAGACAAACTGGAAAAGTCATTATAAATGACAAACTTTAACTATGACTTTGGACAACTACAGACTAAAAAGAAAAGAAACAAGCATAAAACTCAATAGAGAAAGGTTCAATAGACTCAAACTTGGACCTTAGATGACTCAGACTTAGGATTGATTAGACTCAACTTGATTGTTGGACTCAAACAAGGGCACGTCGCTAGGCCAATGCTCTCCTCAAAGTGCTAGTCACTAGGTAGGTTAGATGAATTTGGCAAGGTGTGTTTCCATTTAAGATTGATGTTGTCCCTAAGGCCGATAGGTACACTAAGTACTGGTTCTAGAGGGAGGATATCTTAATTGTCAATGAGGTCTTGGATTCGATGCCTTAGACTTTTGCACATCTCATTTTCATACCCAGCTCCTTGGTGGTACTTGCAGTACTGATAAAGTCTATAGTTTTTGGATGGATGGATGGAGGGTGCTTTCGGCTTTAAAGGCTTAACCAAGTTGGCTTCAAAGGCTATCTTGTAAACCACCACCAAGGGAATTCTTAAATCAATGAACTTTCTTCTCTCTAGCTTATGGGGTTGCTAGTTAGTGATGGTAGCTATCTCGGAGGAGATAAGTGGGATGGTAGCATAAGGATTACTATTCTTGCATCTTTTCTCAACTGTGTGAGCTTGTTGAAGCATAGTAGTATTACGTTTCAATGGTAGTTTGATGGGTCCTTTGATGTTTGTTTGGGCAGAGGTTTCCATTCCCCAAAAAGGATTCAAGGAAGGAGGAAGCTTAACTTTGGTGTTTGGTGGTATGAGGCTTTTAAGGACTCCTCCACTGTTGGTCAAATCAATAATAAGAGTTAGGTTGGCATGAGTATTTGGGATTAGCTGTGTGGCATTTTTGGACACCTCTTTATCATAGGCTAGACCAATAATAGGAGCTAGTATGGTTGTAGCGATAGGTCCAAAGGCAATATTGGTTGAGAAAACAGAGGTGTCAGGCCAATTGGCCATAAAAGGAGCTACAATGTTGGTTAGATCAAGATGGGGTGCAATGGAATTTGAGTTTATTTTATTTGACTTGGATTGGTTAGCAAAATGGGGAGGTGTGATGTTAGGCAGACTAATATGGAAATCATGAGGTATGCTCGAAGGATTTGAATGCATGGTCTGCTTTTAGGAACATAAGACTTAGGTGAGCTAGGCCAATGCTTTGTTGAAGCTAACTTATTGAGCAGTCAGGGCTTTGTTAAATTTGGTTTATTGGGTGACTAAGGCATTGTTGAAATTAGCTTATTGAGCATTAAGGGTAGAGGTGAGTATGGCTTAGAAATTTTCTCTTACCTTTTAAGGATATTGGTGAAAAATACATTCATGGTGTCTTAGTCGAAAAAGTGCGGCATCGGTACCTTCAAGGCAAAATTAAAAAAAAAAAAAAAAGAGTAAATGTATGAGAAAGGCTTGAAAAAGTGATTAAAAGATGGGTTGGTATGCAAATTTTGAGAAAAATAAACTCCTAAGGTATTTTGGGCCACATGTTTTGGGCTTAAGGCATTTGGGGCAATGATTATTCATTGGGCCAAAGGTATTGGGTTTTGAGGATTAAGTCTTAGATTATAGGCCAAAAAGGTTTTGGGTTTAAGGAAAAGATTTTGGGTTTAAGGATTAGGACTTAGGTTGAGGCTAAAAGTTTTTAGGATTAAGAATTAGGACTTAGATTAGGGGCCAAAAGGTTTGGGCTTAAGGTAGTGGTGGGCCAAATGTCTTGGCTTTTTCAGTATGAAAGAGATGAGGTGCCAAAAGTTTTGGGCTCAAGGTAATGGTAAGCCAAATTTTTTATGTTTTGAGATAAGTGAGGTGCAAAGGTTTTGGCTTTAAGGTGATGGTGGGCTAAATGTCTCAGTTTTAGGAGAGGTGAGGTGCCAAAAGTTTTGGGCTTAAAGTGATAGTGGTGCTAATATATATGCATGGTCATGTCATAATGCATACCAAAAAGGTTTCATGAAAATGCACAAAGGTATCGATTTAATATGGTGCACGAAAAAGTTAGGGCAACTATATGCACAAAGATGGAAGGTGGATTGATTAAGGGTTCCCGTCTCATTAGAGTATCGATATACCTAACCACATGTGAGGCAAAGAGCCTCACGTGAGTCCAACGGTACTGATTGCTCATTACACCACCATAATGATCAAGGATTCATAGCAGGGTGGAATGCTTTCGCTATCTCCCAATATACTCAAAGAGAGTTATCGAGCCAATGCTACTCACCATCCAAAAGTTTTCCTAATGCTAAGGTTAGGCAAGGAGCCTTTATTATGCAAAGTGATACATGAAAGTCAAATGATACTTAATGAGCTAAATGAAGATTATTTTGGAAAAATTTTTCCTTAACCAAATAGTAATCATCTTGTTTTCCTTTTTATTTTAAAAAAGGTGGCGACTAGTCCCCAGTGGAGTCTCCAACTATGAAGCCTCGCCCGAGCACCGACCCAATCCGCTAGAGAAAATTAGGATGCTCATTCGGTTTTAGACTCACGATAGAACCCTCAAGTTCGAATTGGTTGATTTTGAAAATGATTTTCGGAGTCACCGCCTTAATTTATTTTTAAATGGAAAAATTAAGAAAAAACCCAATTGACTTCAATTCATTAATTTTCAATTAATTTTTCAAGGATAAACGAACCAGATTGGGTTTGGAGACTAGGTTTTTTTTTATTTTAAATAATTGTGATTTAGCTCTTAAGTTTAATTTGACTTTGAAAATTAATTTCATGGATGACATTTATAAGATGATGATTATAAATAAAAATGCATGAACATAGCATAATATGGATGCATGGGAAAATTGAAGAGCAAATAAAGTAAATCATTTACAAATTAAGGAAAGTGTTCTATCTAGTTCTTATGGCTTCTAGGAGAATCATATAATTACTCCTTAATTCCAAAAATAAATAATTTATTATAATTGAAAGCAAAGGGAAAATGGAATTAATTTTGGGATTGGATTTGAGGTTTGGATTTAAATTTCACATATGCTTATATCTCCCATTGAATAAGGATCAAAATCCACGTAGTTCATTCCACAATTAAGCGGAGGGATTTAAAGGTTAATTGGATTGATTGATTTGATTTGGGTTTTGTGAGTGAGAGAAAAAAACTAATACTTTTGTTTTTGGAGGGCAGAGAGTTTTACCTGACCGAAATTCCATTTTATATGGACTAGGTTATTGGATTGATTGTGAGCTAATTAATTAATTAAAATGATTAATTAACTAATTAATGTGATAAAATGAATGGATGGATTAATTAATTAATTTAGATAAAGGGTGGATTTGAAAAAAAAAAAAAGAAGGATTAATTTGATTTTGAAAAAAAAGTGATTAATTAATTAATTAATTAATTGAGTGATTATTTTTAATTTAAAAAAAGAGTTTTAGTTAATTAAAATGATTAATTAACTTAGTTAGGATGACATAATTAATTAATTAGAGAGTGGTTGGAAGGAGAAGAAGAGATGAATTAGAGAATAGCTATCAACTCTAATTCAAATGGTGGAGACAAATGAGAAATGGAGAGAGGTATTTATAGGAAAAGAGGGTGAGGGTAGTTTAAAAATTGAAAAAGTGAAAAGACCATAAGAGGTAAGGTTGGAAATGGCTAAAAATTAGGCTGAAGAAGGGTAAAAAGATCATTTTGGCTGAAAATTGCAATATCACCATATGTGAATATATAGCCAGTCTAAGATCTATCATTATAGAGATCAAACAAATAACCAATATTCGCATATAGACCAGTTTCAAATATGAATCAAAATATGATCATAATATTAATAGTACATTGAAGATAACTTTTTACACCACTCTAATATCTCTTCGTAGGTGCAGAGCTATACCTAGTTAGGAATTTTTTTTTATAAATGCAATATCAGGCCTGATGCAATTTGCAAGATACATTAGTGCCCTATAGCACTTGTATATGGTACTTCAAGACCAAATAGCTCTTTATTATCTTTTTTAGGTCTAAAAGGGTATCTCTTCACTTTTAGTGAGCTAACCACCTATTGGTGTGATTAAGGAAAAAGATTTGTCCATGCAAAATTACTTAAATACCTTTTCCATATAAGTATACTGGTGTATTAGGACTTCTTAATAATTGGTATGCAGGCCGATACAAAATTTTATTTCCTTTAAATTTTTCAACTCGAACTCACTTTTCAAATAAGTACATACTTATTTGAGTTTGTTAGGAGTCACACTGATATTTACATCAACTTATACTGCAATAATAACATATATTATTTTATGGTCTTTTATGAATATAAATGGACATAGTGTATTATTCACATATCTTTTTTTCAATAAGAATTTACTCAAACAATCATACCACATGTCCATATTACTTTAATCCATACATGGATTTTTGCAATTTGATGAAATATATGTCACATGTTTAACGTACATTCATTTATGATATCTTTAGTCCTTCTGGGACTCTTATATAAATATCGCTTTCGTAAGGCGTGTATCAAACCTTTCTTTAAACTGCCATACTAATTAAGTATCGAAACATGATCATTTCCATAATAAGAGAATTAGTTTTCTCATGGATAATGATAGGGCGAGTCTAGCTTTGCTTTAATTACCTCTTTCCATGATGATCAATCACGTTTATGCCACTATTTAGTTATACTTATAGATTCTGGATCTAGATTTTCTCTTGAAACAGTAAGAGCTACTATTAATGCAAATTCATTATCGACGATAATTGAATTTCTATCAACTCTTTCTCTTATATCACAAAAATAATTGAGATCTCATAGTTTTCATTTATATAATCATCAACTCCAGAAACCATATCTGAAGGATCTAATTGTTCCATTGTCTCAGTATGTGTCTCATAATTGGCTATAGCTCTTTGATTGAGATCTTCCTCTTTAGGAGGTTTTATGAGTGATGCTGCTTTTCTTTTCTGTGGATTTTAATCTTTAGTTCTAATTTACTATCCACGCTTTTAGTATGTAGTGAGATTGATTTATTTTCTATTTGCAATTGGAACCACAACCCTTCCTAGTAATATGAGACTTTCTATAGCAACAAATTACGCTTCTAGCAGCTGTAATATGAGACTTTGTCACTCTTTTAGCATCTATAAATGCATTTGGTAGTTTAGTTGTAATTTGTTATAACTGTGTTATTTTTCGAACTTTTGGTTCACTCTAACTTATACATTGATCAAAATTATTTAAAGGGTTTCTTTCTAATAAATTTCTTGACATTCTTTAGCACTACAAGAACTTTTTCTCCCCTTAATATCAAGAAATGTGCCTCATTAAATTAAATTCTCAGTCTCTTTTGTAGACCCATTTTCGCACATTGAGATAGTGATATTAATATATTCATGACACAACTAAAAATTTACGGCTCATGTCCTTGTACAAGTTTCAAAGGAGAGTATGTATGATATACATAATGGTATTTATGTCAAACCTTCAATGTTTAATTATTGAACTATAAGTTCAATGCTTGAACTGCATGTTCAACACAATATGTTATCCATGTATATGGGGGATAAAACAATAATGAAATAACTCATTATAATGCACAACTTGTAAAATCCTTGCAAATTACTCATTTAGGGAGTTTACATAAAATCATCAATATTGAATTGAGTTGTGTCCTCTATATAGGTGGTTCCTCTTTTAAAATTCTCATGATCTACCAAATGATTTATAGCATTCACTTTAGGGAATGCAGTTGTATTAATGGGCATTGTTTGATAATTTTTCATTAGCAATTATTTTTTGCAACCACTAGAAGATAAATAATATTTATAAATTTTCACTTTTTATACTGCTACTACAGGAGCATGTAACTTTATTACTGCACAATTTCAGCTGTGAAGTAATTTTAAATATGGTTGAATTATATTCTAAAATAGACTTTAAGTTTTGTAGGTATAAATTTAGCCAATTATATTAAGCTTATGGTAGTATCACATCTTTCAAGTGATCATATCGATCTTTAAAATTCTTCTAGATAATACAAAAATCTTAAATAGTGAGATATTCATCCATTAGACCCCTTTTACATATAGTATAAATATGATCAAAGTTTTTGTGTTGGAAATAAAATAAAAATATTAAATTGATTTTTTTAAAAATTTAGAACTCAATCGATTTTGAGAAAAATAAAGAAATTTGAACTAATTTCATATAAAAACTCTAATAGTTTATAAATCAATCCAACCATTTACAATAAAAATGAAGTAATAAATTTTCAATTATATCAAATTTCATACTAAAATCAAATACATAAATAATGTGAATTTTATACTCAAAAGTCAAAATAAGGCAATTACTATAAAATATATTTGCATCAAGTCAAGTTAAAAACAAATTAGCATTAATTATAAGGCACAACAATCTTTATACTAGAATTATAGTTAAAAATAAAAAAAATAGTATGCAATAACACAAGCAAATTATACTTGCTAATCAGAGAAACCAATATATATATATACAACATATTTATCATGGCATATTTATAATTCTACTAAGGAATTTAGGATATAGATACCATGAGTATAAGTGAAAACCTCTCTTAAGTAAACTTGAACTAATTATCAATTTTATGGAATTTTTGGAACTCTAAATGTATTAATTGGTCAAAAATTAGTAAATTCCATGGGTTCAGGTTTTCAAAATACATAGTGTACACCATAATCACTTTATACTCCTAGTATAAATAGAGTTTACTGTATAATATATAAACTAAATTTTTCATAAGCAATCATCTGAATCATGCCCAACAAAAATGCAAAAGAAAAACACAAATTTTCTATTTATATGTCATATATATAATACTATTCATTTATTAAAATAAAATCATGAGGAGTATATATAATATATTAACCAATTAAATATTTCAAATATCCGTTATAATTTTTAACCCATTGAAATTGTTAAAGGAAGATAAAATATGGCAAACAAGAAGTTCACCCTACAAAGATTAACTAGAGTATCAAACATGTCAAATGGTTCTCGGACAAATGAAAAATCTTTAACAGTATTAAATTTTCAATACCCGAAAAAGTAACACTAATTAATCAAGATCTTGTTAGGCTTAATTTCATATTCAACAAAATCAAAATTAATGGGCAATATGCCACATTGGTTTGCTGCTCTCAATTTCACATCAACAAATTGTACTACCACGACAACACGGCATGAGAATCACATAAGATAAATAATTAATTAAGACTAATTCAAGAATTTCAATATTTAGTATCCATAATAAATAATTATTACTCGTGATGTCGAGGGCTATCAATTAACATTGTCTAATATAGGATCATAATAAAATCAGTTTTTTAAAGACTTATAGACAATGCATTTAGTTATTCAGGAATATAAAATAATTCTTTAATGAATTGGGATACTAGATTTCA
Organism: Reutealis trisperma; assembly: GCA_947687605.1. Taxonomy (NCBI): domain Eukaryota; kingdom Viridiplantae; phylum Streptophyta; class Magnoliopsida; order Malpighiales; family Euphorbiaceae; genus Reutealis; species Reutealis trisperma. The sequence goes on along the minus strand of CANTUT010000615.1, from coordinate 128,238 downwards.
GGATACTTAATTCTTCAGGAACTTAGGCCAAAATTTTTCAGAAATTTATACCTTAGTTATTTATTTAATTATTTCTTCAAGAACTATAAATAATATTAGTTTCTTTAGGAATTAGAATTTGAAATATAGTATTAGTTCTTCAGAAACTAGAATTTAAAATATAATGGTAGTTATTCATGAACTAGAATATACTTAATAAAAATTAAATAATATCAAATAATAATAATAATTTTTTTCATAAAAATGATGATCATGTATATAAAACAACAAAAAAAATGATTATGTAACTTAAAAAATTTATAATCGTTTCCTATCTAATAAAAATATTGTTATTAAAATAATCGTTTTAAAAAAAAATTTACAATAGTTTCATATGTTAAAAAACGATTTACATCCTAAAAAAATATGATTTTATAATTATAAAAAAAAACGTATAAGCAATTTTTTTTATATTTTTATTTTTATGCCCACTCAAGAAGTAAAAAAAAAAACTTATATTTAATTTAATTGACATAGTAATATAAATACATCTCTAACATATATGCGTATTAAGCCATAAGCATATATCTATTTAAGAATATATATAATTCATATGTCATTCAAGATGAGAAAAAGAGGAAAAAAATACCTTGAAAAAAAATGGTAGAACAAATTTATGCTGATAACGTGTTATAAATATAATGGAGAAAAACAAAAACAAATTAAGAATATAGAGAAAAAAAAATAGTTTTCTAGTTATTTTATTCAATAGTATTAGACTATTTAATAGAGTACAGATGAGAAAAAAATATGAAGTTTTTCTAATAAGAAAAATACAATCAGTATTAATATAGAAACTAGAGTATTCATATATATGGAAAGATATCAATCAAATCCTATAATATATCATAACATTTTTATATTTTTTTTTAAAAATAATTTTTTAATTGAAAAGTGCAAAACCCATCAATATTAAAACTAGAAATATAATTGTTATCTTTAAAACTAGAAAACTAAAACAAGTGAATATGAATCTTTATGATTTGCGAAAACTGAGAAAAATAAAAGAAAATTTCATTGATTAGGTGAAAAAATTGAGAAAAATGTTTGGTGATTGGAAAATTTGAGGAAAAAAAATAAGTTGTTGAAATATATAACTAATTTTTATAACTTTTTAATTTAGTTCTAAAGTTAATTTTGAGATTTCGTTAAATTAATTTTCAAATATCATGAGGTAATTTTACCTTAAATTTAATTTTAAATCTAATTAAATACAATTAAAAAGAATTAAGAATTAATTTAAGTTTTAATCCTTCATAAAAGAACATAACATCTAAATATTTTGTTTATTGGGAAAATGTTTGGATTTCTCTCCTTTTAGTAAAAAATTGTTATGTTAAAAGCATAATACGTATTTTCAATTAAAGCACATGCAATAATAATGTATATGTCCTTTTTCCTTATAAACGGTTTTTGAAACTGGTCAAGCCAAAAACAAATAAAAAAGATATCACCATCTTTATTAACAATGCAAAGTGAATCACAGGAGTAGCCCCACGTGTCTTTTTATTTTATAAAAAAAAAATTAAGTTATATTATACATCGTACTATAATATAATATAATATATTTAAATATATTCTAAATATAAATATTATTTTAAAAATATATTTAATTATATTATATTAAATTTTTATCAAAATATAACTTTATTTTTTTTTCTTGGATGACCCATTGATGAACTTAAAAAAAAAAAAAATACTAATAAGTCTAAATATATCCCAATGATATGTGTGCATGTAATATTGATATAACTTAATGAGAAATACATAATTATATTTATGTCGGAATCATCCTATCTGATTTTAAAAGAAAAAAAAAATAATGAACATGATAAAAATAACTAACATGGTCAGTTAAGTCATTTTACCTAACTTTAGTACAGAGAGAATATTTGTCAATTGTCACACAGTACTTTTATCTACTGCAAGGCAAAAATCATAAATCAGGACCAAGGTCCTATAAATCTTCCCTTTCCTTTATCAATTTCAAGCTTTGAATCTTTTAATTTCTTTATCTCACATTCCAAAAAAGGGTTTAAGGAAAGTTCCAAAAGCCCCCAACGAAACCCACTCTCTCATCATTTCCTTCCAGCTCATTATTTTGAACCCCAGAACCGCCTCTCTCTCTCTCTCAAAGGAAATGAACTACCATAGCTACAAGTTTCAAATATTCTCTTCTTTTTCTGCTTTGCTGCTGCTTCTTCTTCTTGGTAAAAGTATCTTCTAATGGCTAAGCGTGTTTACCAAGTTTGGAAGGGACGCAATGTGAGCATTTTTCCTTTTTATTTTACACATTTTACTGGTTAATTCTTGTTGTAATTTGTTTTATTCTGTTAGTGTAGTGAAATATGATCTGGGTTTTGCTCAGTTTGTTGATTAATGGCTTAAGTGAGTGTTTGGGACTGATGGGTTCTTCTCTGTTCTCTCTATCTGTCTCTATTCAATTTATTTTGTGCATAATTAGCTGAGTTCAACTGATTATTGGGTATTACTGAATTTAGTTCTTTAAACTTTGACTACCCTTACTCGTTAGAGATGCTGAAAGGAATTTAGCAATGACAAGTTCATATTTTGATCTTCTTTGATTGGTCATTGGCTACTGGCTACTCTTCAAGTGACAACTTTCTGGCAAAACTCATGATGAAAATTTTTAATATGGACAGAATTCATGGTTGGATGTCATCTTTAAGTAGTACAATTGAATATGTAGATCATGATGAATGCTAAAATATCCTTCACAATGCATTACTATATCATTTACTTGGTTGTGTTGGTGCGTGGAAACTGGAAAGGAAGGGGGTGGGGTTCTATGTTCTGGACTCATTATTTATGGTACTTTTTTTATTCATCACTATTTGTCTCAATACTTGATCTTTCAATTGTTTGATTCAAAAAAGTGAAAAGAAAAGAAAACAGAAGGAAAAGGAAAGATCTGTTAATTATTAAATGTTGTTCCTGAATATTATTCTTTTGTTTGATTCGTTGTGCAGATATTTCTGTTTCATGGGAGGCTTATTTTTGGCCCAGATGCTAAGTCTCTGGTTGTTACCATATTGCTGATCGTGGTCCCTGTTATTATATTCTGTACAAATGTTGCAAAGACGCTCCTCAATGAATTTCCAGCATATAATGCTGGCTATGTAATTCTGGCAGTAGCAATTTTGTTCACAGTCTATGTTAGTCCTGTTGATTCCTCTCATTACATATAGACCTGCATTTCTGTTACATATTGTTGAAGCTTTTATTTTGTTATTGTTATTTCTTTTTGTAGTTTGTAACAAAGGAATAACAATTTGAGAGAAGGCTTGCTGGCATGCACATGAAATGAGTTTAGCTGAGATGAGATGTTAAGAGGGATGTGTGGATATACAAGAAAAATAAGATAAGAAATGAGTGCATTTGTCATTTGTCTAAAGGTGAAATTGGCAACCACAGCATAGCTGTTTGAATGTCTCTTCTGTCACTCATTCAAGAATAGAAGAATCACCTAATCATGGGGGTTTGAGACATATAGTGACTAAAATTACTTGAAATGCAGTCAGAATGCTTCTATGAGCTTGCCTGATATTATCCCGTGCTCCAAGCATATTACAGAAATCATGGATCCCTTTGTCCAAAATTCTTCTTTTCCTGTGTCCATGAAATGTTTTTTTCTTTTTTTTTTCCCTGACTTTATTGTTATCCAGTGCTTTCTTGGAAAATGCTGTCCAACTGTAACCATTGTTTTCAATATAGGTACTGGTGCTTCTTCTTCTTACTTCAGCACGAGACCCAGGAATTGTTCCTCGCAATGCACATCCTCCAGAAGAAGATCTTTATGACTCTTCAGTTTTAGAGGAAATTGGTGGGAGACAAACACCAACTCCACGGTTGCCCCGAACAAAAGATGTCCTTGTCAATGGTAAGGTTGTGAAGGTCAAGTATTGTGAGACATGCATGTTATATCGCCCACCCCGTTGTTCTCATTGCTCTGTGTGCGATAACTGTGTAGAGCGATTTGATCACCATTGCCCTTGGGTGGGCCAATGCATTGGACTGGTAAGTGGTCTACATTGGTCAAGATATTCTGCTTGGAATGGGTATTTTATACTTTTAGGTCAAATTAACAAACCTTATTATCCCAAAGACCTTTTTTTTTTCTTTCTTTTAACTTAACATTTAAGAAAATTAAGTTTATAGTTTCAATTTTATGATGCCTTTGTTAATATCTATTCTGGTCAATATGTGATACGATCGGGAAGATCTCTTACATTATATGTATTCTTTAACATGGAACTGTTAACTTGCTCTGGTGCTGCTAAATTTTATTTATTGACCAAGTGGAAATTGCCAAAATTTCTTTCAGAATACCAATAACATTTGTTCCACTTCTTTTTATAGAGGATGGGTTAAAAAATTTAATCAGACACATTTTATTATTTTGAGTCGCTATTATAAACTTGTACAAAAATTGATGGTGTGAGTATCATTGTAGCCTGCAAAGTTTATTGATCCAACATTGACCGCCTAATTTACTGGAAAAAATAAGGACGCCAAAGAGAACCCCAAGTTAGCAGAACTATATACTTATTTGGAAATTTTTTTACTTCAAACTTAGGTAAATGTAGGAAAGTTTGTGCTCCTTTTTCTGCCTGCCTTATTGGAAGTTATTCTTTAATTAAGCTAAATATTCTTATATTTTTGCAGCGCAACTACCGTTACTTCTTTCTATTTGTTTCTTCATCAGCTCTTCTATGCATCTTTGTCTTTGCAATGTCAGCTGTGAACATAAAACTTCTTATGGATGATTATGGAACTGTCTGGAAGGCAATGAAAGAGTCTCCTGCATCAGTGATACTAATGGGCTATTGCTTCTTTTTCCTATGGTTTGTCGGTGGCCTCACCTGCTTCCATCTATATCTTATAGCAAGAAACCAGGTCAGGGCAACTTTCTTCTCCCATGTTTAGGCAAGTGTATGTGCCATCCATTAGACAGAATCATGTCCTGTTGCCAACCTCTTACAATTTTTTTTATCCATTTCACAGCCATTAGCTCCAAGTGAAAAAAAAAAAAAAAGGTTTCACTGTTGGAACCTATCACAGATGCAGTATTCATAAATTTTACTTCTAATGATTTTATTATGGTCATATAATATTGCCCTGTGAAATTTGTGCCTCCAAGGAGCGAGGATGGTAGTTTTTGGGTTATTAGGAAAAATCTTGAGGGCCGATTTTATATGTTAAATAAAAGATGCAAAACATGTAAATTTTGCACTGATTATAGTCTTTTTGTGAAAAAACATATCCAAAATTCAATATATGATACTACTAAGTTTTGAATTGGCGAATGAAAGGTGCTTCTTTTTATGTGCAGATTTCTTTTCTTTTTATTTCCTGAAGTTCTCTAATTTATTAACAAACTTTTCAGACCACATACGAAAATTTTCGCTATGGAGCACGCAATGGGCCCAATGCATATGACCGGGGGTGCCTAAGTAATTTTCTTGAGCTTTTCTGCACCAAGATGAAGCCTTCAAGAAACAATTTTCAGGCATTTGTACGAGAAATGGTCCCAATGCCATCCTTGCGTCTGCCTCGAGAAGTAAACATTGATGATTCAGATGGGTATCGTAGAGCAAAAGTTGAAGATAATCTAGAGATTGATAATGACCTTTCGAAGATAACTGAGCGCCGAAATGTAGAGGAGGCTGATAACATTTGAAGCTGATAGGGGCAATGGAAATTGAATTTTCTGTGTTTGGAAACTCAAGAGAACCAATCAATGAAAAGATATGGTGACTTGCAGTAGCAGAGGAAATGAGAGACTCAGAATTTCCAAGGAAGCTGTCTTGAATAGGAAGGAAAGATGAGCAATCTAGATGTTCTGCAAGTTCTTTGCTAAATAGATGGGAGTTTCTTATAGCGGAAGTTTTACTAATTAAGAAGGAAGAACTCAGACACAGTGTTGTTTATATTAATTATTTTTTTGTTATTAAATTTAATTTCGATACAATGGAACTTTGGCCAAAAAAAAAAATCAACACATTGGACACTGGTGTTGATTTCTTTGACAATGGATGTACACCCTGGGGGTTATTTAAAGTCCCCAGTTAGATATAGGTGAGCCCTATGGGTTTTTTGATTCTTTACAAGAGAGTAATGCTTTTGTTTTTTCTTTACACCTTTTTGAACTTCATACAATGATGATGCTTGCTTCCATTTTAATTAATACAGTTTTTCTTCATAGAGAATATATACTACCCGTTAATAAAATGTGATATAATTGTAAATAATTTGATAATAAAGGATAATAAGGGAATTTGCTAGTTAGCAGTGTTGGCATTAGTTGTTAGTAGCTTGTTAAATACACCTTAGCTAGCTATTGTATTCTTCATTCTGTGTGAGTGATGATTGATTAATAATACCATAAGCAATTGCCCTCTCTGGTTTTCTTCCATTTTCCCATATTTTCTTTTTTGCCAAACACCTTCATTTTTTGTTGATATCAACTGGTATCAGAGCTTGGATCCTTGCACCTATGATCGTCGAATCAAACAAGAGAACTGATGAATCTATACCAAAATTAAGGAATTTGATCTTAGGATTGCAAAGTATCAGCAATAACCCAGGGCCTTCTCTTGCAGGTAATCACTCTTAGAATGAAACGCACAATGATTCAGCTTCTATGCCCAATCATTTAAGAATGGAATTTCCTATATTCAATGGCTAAGATATGCTAGGATGGGTTTACAGATATGAACAATATTTTTGACTCGAATCAACCTTGCCAAAGCATAAAGTTCAACTAGCTTTTGTGCATATTAAAGGAAAAGCAAGTCAACGGCATAGGTTACATATGAGATCGAGTACTAATAATGGTTGGCCTAAATGGGAAGAATAAATTAGGGCTATGAACAGTAGATTTGGCCAAATGTTTATGAGGATCCCATGTTTGATTTGGCTAATATTAGAAAAGAGGAATCTATTCAAGATTATTTGGATGCTTTTGAGACACTATTGGGGAGAGTGAATTTCCTAGAAGACTATGCCGTAAGTTGCTTCCTTACTGGCTTGCAACCTGATATTCAATCTACTATTAGATTGTTGCAACCTACTAGCTTACACCAAGCTTATGCTCTAGCAAAATTAAAGGAAACATCTTTATCAAACCCCATCAAACTACCGTATAAGCCAAATATACAAATGCAAAATTTCTATAGAAACTATCGAATACCTTCAAGAAATACTCCACCTATACCAACCTTCCTTAAAAATAACTCTAATCCACAACCCAACACATCAACCAACCCAAACAGCACATTAAGACAAACAAAAGAACTACTAAATTGAACTTGGCTAACAACAAATTAGATGAAAGGAGTGCAAAAGGATTATGTTTTGGGTGTGATGAGAAGTTCTTCCCTAGCCATAAATGCAAGAATAAGACGTTGCATATGATACTATCCAACGAATTGAGGAAGAAGATGATGCAAATGTTATTGCAAAGCAAGAAATCAGTTTCTCAAATTTAGTGGAGGAAGAATACCCACATGTTTATGCTTTTGTTGTGAAGGGAATTCATGAAGACAATTTTTGCCAAACAATGAGAGTGATTGGCTATTATAAGAAAAGAATTCTTCATATACTACTTGATTAAGGAAGTAGACATAATTTCATTGATTTGTTAGTAATCAAAGCAATTGGAGGCTCTTTGGAAACAATTTCACCAATCAGTGACGGAGCCACGTTGTGGCTTAAAATTTTAATATTTGTATTTTATATGTAGCCAAAATGCAAGTACAACTGAGTAGTGTAGGTGGTTAACACACCTGGATTTTAGTTCTTGGTACTTGGTTCGAACCTGGGCATTAAATTAGTTTTATATATATATATATATCTAGATCTTTCATCTCATCCTGTAGGGAATTTTCTTCATTATTCTAAATTGTTGAACAGAACTTATATATATATATATATATATATATATATATATATATATATATATATATATATATATATATATATATATATATATATATATAAGTTCTGTTCAACAATTTAGAATAATGAAGAAAATTCCCTACAGGATGAGATGAAAGATCTAGATATTGGTTGTTAAATTTGGGAATAGATTACCTAAAAGTATGTTGTTCGACAAGTCAAGCATAAATAAAAAACATCATATTTGAGAAAGATTTAGGAATTGGGCCAAAGAAATCATTGTTAAACAACACAAGTTTGCATATGTTTTTAGCTTCACCAATATTATCTGACAATCTCCTTGAGACATTATTCCTTAACAGGATCTCTTATGGTAATTAGTTAAATGGAAAATCAAAGTTTAATTTGCTCGATTCTTTGTAAAATTAGATGCTAAATTTTGGGTAAACGAATCAGCAAACGACCATTTTTTTTCTTATTAATAGGTAAGGGCTAAATTGGGCCCCCTAAGTTTAATTTCTGGCTCCGTCACTGCCACCAATGCTAATTGAGGTGGCTAATGGAGAAGTGGTGCACTATAATTCAATGTGCAGCAAGTTTACTTGGGTCATGCAAGAAGTATCTTTTACTGCTGACATGTTCGTCATACCTCTAGGCGGCTCTGAAATGGTTTTGGGTATTCAATGGTTGGCTTCATTGGGAGATATTGTTTGGAACTTTAAGTTCCTTATAATGACATTTTACCACACCAGAAGATTACTCTTGCTGGCATTTCTAATGAGACCATTTCTTTTGTCTGTAGTAATTCTATGACTAAGATTCTTGATAAGCTACTAGAATCAAGGAAACAAACTTTGCAATTATTTTCAGTTACGGTGCTGTGAACTCTCAATTTTGCACCATCATCATCCAACCATAGCTCTAGCACTTGCTAAGTTTAACGTACTACGCAGAGCCATTACGGCAGTCCCGCTAGCCGGTTAGCGAGCGGGGGTCCGAAGGCAGCGCCTTGTAAAGCCTCGCCTGAGCACCAGTCCAATCTGCTAAGGGGAATCGAAATGCTCTTCAAGAGAAACTCCATGATTGGAACTCATTGTGAGTTCAAAAAATTGATTTTGCAATTTGTTATTTGTAGAAGGAAGTCGCCACTTTAATTTACTTATTTTAATTGGGAAAATTAAAGAAAATTCAAATTGATTGACTCCAAAAATATTTTGCTTTATCCCAATAGAAAAGCACTAATCCGTGAGTGATCAAAGAGGGTTCGGGGATTAAGTTTTGGTATTTAAACAAATATTTGGCAAAAAATTGTGAAATAACTCTTTAAAAAGGATAATTTCAGTGTATGCATGAATAGGAGTAAAATGATGAATGAAACAATTATAAATGATAGAATGAAATGATAATTGTAAATAAGCAAGTAGAAAATAAATCCTACTTAATTATTACAAAATCAAAACAAATGAAATAAAGAGGATCTTTCCTCTAGCCCTTATGGGTACTAGGAAAAGTACACATTCGTCAACTAAGTTAATATAAAATCAGAATTAAAGCATTAATACAAATAAATCAAAGTAAAAGGGAAAAATATTAAAAAGATTTTAGAGTTGATGCCTTTCAGAATAACAGCCTGTGTATCATATTAAATAGGAATCAAACCCCACGCAGTTTTTCCTTCTTGCGAAAGAGGGATTCTGAAAAAATATTAGTTTGGTTTATTAATTTAATTCTAATTCTTAAATTAATAAATTTTAGATCTTTTCTATTTTAGACCTAAAGAAAGAGAGAATTCTACATCTGAGCTTAGAATTTTAGAAATGAAAAGAAGAAAAGGAATTATACCTTTGCTTTCCTTGACCTTTGGATGAATTGGGCAAGCTTAACTTCAAATCTAAGCTCCACTTTGGATTAGAGAACCTTGGAGTTAAACCTTACACAGAAAAGGTTAGCAAAATAGAATAATAATTACAAATTAAAAGAATTTGAATGACAGATTTCAATATTAATTTTTGAAATAATTTTAGCAAAAAGAAGAGCTTTTCAGGTGAGTTTTTCTCTCCAATTTCCTCCCAAAATCCATCCCAAATAGCTTAAATGAGGGCTCTATTTATAGAGTAGCTGGAAGGGTGCTACCATAGCGCGTCGACACAACGTGCTGCCTATACCGCTGGCAAGCCAAGCATGCCTCTTGGTGCGGTGGCACGCCTGGTGCACTATTGACTCACTGGTTTAACCTAGTTTTGCACTGTTTTGGCTGTTTTGGTCTGTTTCTGATCCGATTTGAGCCTGGTTTGATTCTATGAGTTCGTAACTGAAAAGTAGTTGACTAAAGGTGAAAAGATTCATGAAATTTATTTTTCAACGAGGTGCTGCCCCCTTGACCCCTGCCTATTAACCGGCTAGTGGGACCACCGTATGTGTAGCGCACTAATCTTAACAAGTGTCAAGCAGTGGCCGAATCCCAATGGTGCAATTTTTAGGGTTCACACGCTCCCAAAAGAAAATTTTTTGGCATTCAATTATATTGCTATTGGACATCCAAATTTCCTAAACTCTATACCAACCAATCTCTTAAAAAAAAAAAAAAGAGCTACATCAGCAGTCGGCGCCGCCCAGAGGCTCGGTGGTGCTGCCGAACCCTCCGGTGGCACGATCCCTACTACCCTTTTTGTAGTTCAGAAAATGCTCCTGATATGATTTTTTTAGCATTTTTTTTTAGCATTACCTTTTTGGTCATTTCACTTTTCGACTTCTCAAATCACCCTCACTTTATTTTCCTATAAATACCTCTTTTCATTCTTCATTTCAACACTCATCTTGAATTAATATTGATAGCTATCTACTAATTTCTCTCTTCTTCTCCCTCCAACCACTCTCTAATTAATTAATTAATTTTTTTAATTAATTAATTATCTCACCCTAACCTAGTTAATTAATCTTTTTAATTAACTAAAAATCTTTTTTTTTAAATTAAAATTAATCACTCAATTAATTAATTAATTAATTAATCACTTTTTATTCTAAAATTAAAGTAACCCTTTTTCTTAATTTACCTTTCATCTAAATTAAGAAACTAATCTTTTTAATTAATTAATCCATCTATCCTTTTCATCATATTAATTAGTTAATTAATCTTTTTAATTAATTAATTAATTAATCTCCCAATTAGTCCAATCACCTAGTCCTAATAAAACTGAACTTCGATCCGGTAAAACCCTCTGCCCATCAAAAGCAAAGGTATCAGCATTTTTCCTCACCCTTAACACACTCAAACAAAAATCAATATGATCAACTCTTAAACCCCTCCACTTAATCGTGAAATGAACTACGTAGGTTTTGATCTCCATTCAATGGGGTACGTAGGCACGTTTAGAATCTAAATCTAAATCTCAAATCCAAATTTCAATCAATGTCCTTTCCCCTTTTTAATTAATGGAATTTGTGAATATTTACTTTAATTATTTTACTAATTCCTCATACACCATGCATTCATGTTATGCCATATTCATGCATTTTCTTTAATATCATCTTATAAATATCATACATGAAATCAATTTTTTCTAAAGTCAAACTAAATTTAAGAGCTAAAGTTAAATTATTTAAAACTAAAAACCTAGTCTCCAAACTCAATCTAGTTTAAGATTAGTGATTTTATCATTGGGTAATTAATTAAAAATTAATGAATTTGAGTTAATTGGGTTTTTCCTTAATTTTTCCATTTAAAAAATAAATTAGAGTGGCAACTCCCAAAAATCATTTTCAAAATCAACCAATCTGAACTCGAGGGTTCCATCATGAGACTAAACCCGAATGAGCATCTCGATTCCCTCCAGCGGATTAGGCCGGTGCTCGGGTGAGGCCTCATAGTTAACGACTCCACTGGGGACTAGTTGCCACCTTTTTTTAAAAAGGAAATTAAGAGGATTACTTTTTGGTTAAGGAAAATTTTTTCCAAAATAATCTCCATATTGGCTCATTAATTATAATTTGATTTTCATGCATTACTTTGTATAATAAAGGCTCCTTGCCTAATCTTAGCTTTAGAAAAACTTTTGGATGGTGAGTAGCATTGGCTTGACAACTCTCTGGGAGTATGTTGGGAGATAGCGAAAGCATTTCACCTCATGATGAATCCTCTATCATTTTGGTAGTGTAAAGAGCAATCAGTACTATTAGACCTATGTGAAGCTCTTTGCCTCACATGTGATTAAGTATATCGATGCTCTCGTGGGACTGGGATTCTCAATTAAACCACCCTTTCACCCTTGTATATATAGCTACCCTAGCATTTGACCTTAGGTTCCATGTACCATAATAATCGATACTTTTGCATGTTCATGAAATCTTTTTCGGCATGCATCAGATCATGATCATGCATACATAACATGAGAAGCTTAAGAAGGTAAACTTTCAAACACCTCAAAGACCCAAACTGGTGGTCCATTACCCCAAAATACCTCACACACTCACCCTGTTAACATGTAAACCCGGTGACCAACCATGTGGAAGGAATCCTTTTCCTAACACACCTTTCCTTTTTTCTTCACAATTCTATATTCTTACCCATTTTTTCTATTTTCTATTTTTAAGGTACCAATGGCCAACACCTCCAGCTCCTTCGACCAAGAAGCAATGAGCACTTTCTTCACCAGCCTCCTCAAGAAATAAGAGGAAACTTTCTAAACCACACTTACCATCACCCTTAAGACCAAAGCAAACACTTTCACCAATGCTCTTAACGCCCAGTCTACTACTATTACTTATGCCCTCAACTCCCAATACCAGTCGATCATCAATGAGGTCAAGGAAATGGCCAATGCCGCTGTTACTCCTCCTCCTGCTCATGTTGAGCCTTCATCTACCCAAGTTGATACCAACCATGCCCCTACTTTTACTCATCTCATTATCGATCTCACTGATAATAGGAAAGCACTTGAAACTCCAATCTCTCCTGTCGTGGACTTGAATGCAATCACTCCCTCTCCCACTATGAATCTTTTTCAAAGTAGAGATTTTTCTAGCTTTCCCAAAGCTAAGAAATTAATGAAGAAAATTGAGGTCATGGAGAGAACACTCAAGAATGTCAAAAAGTATGAAGACATGATAGATGTCGACTCCTTATCTCTCTTCCCAAATGCACAGGTTCCTTTAAAATTTAAGATGTCGGTTATGGACAAGTTTAATGGTACCACATGCCCCAACACTCACCTCAAGATGTATGTGGGCACCATGAGACCCTTTAGTGTGAATGATGAGCTCCTTACTCAGTTATTCCAACAATCTTTAACTAGAGCAACTGTCAAGTGGTTACTAGATCTTGACCAGAATCATAAGAAAACTTAGGATGACATCTATAATGCTTTTGTCAAGCAATATCACTATAACATCAAGGTGAATGTCATCCGTTGAGATTTAGAAACCACCAAACAAAAGCCAAGAGAATCCTTCACCGTGTTTCTTACAAGGTGGATGACAAAAGTGGCTCAAATGGTGAACCGTCCATCTAAAGAAGAGCAAATTGACATCATCGTTAAAAACCTCCTCCTCTAATATCAGACTCATCTGCGAACTCAATACCTCCCTAGTTTCAAAGGTCTCATTGCTATTACCTTTAAGATTGAGGATTTGATTTTATCGGGACAAATCAAAGATGAATCCTTTAGTTCAAGGTATCATAAGACCAATAATTACACCACCAACTCCACTACCTAAAGAGAATGGGAGGTAAATATTGTCTTTTATCACCAGTCAAAGAGGTTGGAAAGGAGGAACTTTTCTGAGCTAGGCATGCCCCTCAGTATCATTTACAAGAAAGCCTTAGAGGCCAATCTGGTTAAACCCTTAGAACCATGACCTCCTCCAAACCCCTTGCCCAAGGATCATAATGCTAATGAGCACTACGACTTTCATCAAGGGCCAGGGCGTAAAATTGATGCATGCAAGACTATGAAGCATAAAATTCAAGACTCATTGATAGTAGGGACATCATTGCTCCTAGACCCAAAATCTAGCACCACCACTAATCCTTTTCTGAACCACCAAGCTCACTCGATGATCTTAAGCTTCACTTAATAATTAGCACTTTAAGAAGAATGCTGCCCTGCTGTACCCCTACCCAAGTCCTCTGAGTCTATATTTGAGTCTGTGTCTAAGTCACCTGAGTCAGAGTCTTTTGAGTCTATTTCTGTTAAGTCTTTCTTTGAATTTAAGTCTATTAGGTCTTGCCCTTTGAAGTCTGTATTTTGCCTTCTAGACTTATCTTTTAATGTACTCATGATGGGACTTTTATCAATAATAAAGAGTTTAAATTTTATGATTTGCTTTAATTTTTTCTGATTCGTCTTTAAATGGGACATCTTTAAAAAAATGAAAAATACAAAAAAAATGATGTAAAAGGCAAAAGGATTAATTAATTATGGCACAAAAAAAAATCCAAAATCCCATACATTGCATTTGTATGGCAGTAGTGAAAAAGCTCATGGACTGTTCTATACAAGACAAGATAGGGATGATCTAAGCATCTCAGTTCATGAGATCCCTACCTACACACACAAGAAAATTGTCAAAGAAAAGCTATGAAGAATGAAGATAGAATGGACTAAAAGGTATCATGACCAGCTGAATGTTGTCGAAAAAAAGAGAATCGATGCTCTATACAAAATTCAGGTTTATCAATGGAGACTAGCCGAGCTTTTTAATTAATAGGTAAGACACAAGGGTTTTTAAGAAGGAAATCCAGTTTTGGGAGAAATCCAAGCCCCTATTCATTATCCAAGAGGAAGTTCAAACTAAACTGAGCTAGACAGTATATGCTTAAGAAGATCCTATCCGACGGAGGCACCATCTTCACATATGTGGACAAAAGCAAATTCTCCCATTCTAGCAACCTGGATCAGCTGAAATGATGCATCATCTGAAGATGACATCTGCATTTCATTTTTATTTTTTATGCATATGTAATCAGAACTACGTGGACCTTATTCTCCCTTAGAGAAATGACTAACACGAAAATGATTATAAGGGATACGTAGGTAGCCCATCTCGGGTGCGGTCCAAATCATAATACAAAATATTTTATTCATATCACATTCTCATTTTCTCTGTGTCTAATACATCACTCACTTAATCCTTTTGCCTAAAAAAAAAAGAATGCTCGCTAAACTGAAAACCTAAAAGGGTGGCTTAGGCAAAAATTAAAGCATAAAAGATGTCTCATTTAATGATGATCAAATTTTGCAAAATACAAACCATCATTTTGAAATAAAAGATAAACCTTTCAATGCCTTCTATAGCTTATCCTGTTTCATGTAGTCCTATTAATCTGTAATTATTTTAGATAAAAAGCAAAAAACATCATGCCTGAAGTCATGATCTAGTCAGTCCTCCTCTGCCTCATGAGATGCGCATCTTTCGTGTCCTTGTCATAATTAGAGTCTGCTATAATCTCCTCAAATGGGCACACCCCTCCTCCAGGTCTCTATAGCTCCTTCTACCGCAATAATAAAAGTACCAACAGAATTAGAACTGTTCACCACAGCAGTATTCAAAACCCTCTTGAGTACCAGTAGTCCTGAAACTACTTCTAAAAATCATCCTCTATAATTCAGAAACTACAGTACCCATTTCTACTTTAACTATAGTAGTTCTTATCTGGACCACCACTATAGTGTCATCCTGTCTCACTGTAGTTACAGTGTCTTTTGTCACCACCATAGCAGTTTGAGTCACTACTGTGATGTCGCACTTCTTGTAGATCCTCAAGTCTTCTTCAAGGATCAAGTCCCCCTTTATTTGTGCTGCAGCCCTCTTGCTACCAATGGCTCCTCATACAGTCTCTCCTTACGCAGTTGAGTCATCCTCTATTCCCCTCAGCAGGGCAACCTGGTACTCTTTTTCAAATGGCCAAGCTGCCTTTATCAACCACCTATCATACCTCTCTATAGTCCAAAATGAAATCTCAAAATGAATAGCATGATAAATCTTTAGCCAGCCACCACGTGATAGCTTTGGCAATTGGAGTTATAATCTACACAGACTCCAAGAAAGAAAAAACTAGGGGCACATCCTGAGTCTGCTTCATGTACCTCAAGACTCTCATCTCATAGTGAAAAGTCATTCAAACCATGCCCAACAGACAAACCACTCAACACCCATGGTCCCTAGTCATAAAAGATATAATCCTTTACCATTAGCAGTGCTAAAAATGTGTCAACCGAGGGCAAACTACAAGTAACTATCTTATTCGATCTCTGACCGAGTCTCAATAGAGCATATGTAGACTAAAAAGCAGGGGCCACCACCAAAAAATGATCCATTAGCCACACTTCCCAGATAACCCAAAACCTAAAATAGACACCTACAAAGAACCCCTAATAGAAATGGTAAGCATAAACAAAATTTTCTCACTTGGTGAATAACTGGCAAGACATCTCATCTCTCTAAATCCTAAATAAAGCAGTCAAGACTCATTAGTGTCTTTTTTAGCATAGCTCTAACCATAAAATACCTCTATTCCATCTGCCACTTTGGCATCATCCCAATAATAGACCCGTATCTGACACTGAAATAGAAAATCAAGGCCCTCATATTGAGCCTCTGCCCCCTTCACATCTCCCTAGTCACTAGAATCATGGAACTTCTCAATTATAGTAGTCAAATTCCTTTGACCATCACCGACCATCATTTGGCTTGTGACATCCTGAGACAAGTCCAAAAAACTCTTGAAAAATCCAAGAGATGTCAAACTCTAAGCTCTAGCACCACTAGAGCTACCTACGAATTGTAGCCAAGCCATAGCATTAAACTTCTCAAATGTGGGACACAACTCCTCTTTAGCAGCACCAAAATAGAAAATATGGGCCATCATATTCCAAAACCTTAAGCAAGTCCTTAGAAAAATCTCAATTTCCTCATAATGCTACCATGGCAATTATTCCATACCAACCCAAGTTGAGTTCCTCAACCTTATCAAGTTTTTCAGTCCACAATACATGACTTCGCAGAATACAAAAGTCACATGAAAAATTACATTTATAAAGCAAATGTATGAATCCACCCTCATGCATCCATACAATCATCCATTGCAGACATCATCGTAAATCATGCATAGTATATAAGTCAAATAAAAGGTCTATGAATTTTAAAACATACATGCATCATCTGTGTAACAACATTTATGCAATCGTTTGCAATCATGCACCATCATGCATAAGCTGAGCCAATAGCCTCACTGACATCTCCTAAAGCTGGCCAATACTTCCTTAAAGCTGACCGATACCTCCTAAAGCTGACCAGTACTTCCTCAAAGTTGATCGACACCTCCTAAAGCTGACCTGTGCTTCTTTGAAGCTAAAAGATACTTTCCTAGATCTAATCAATGAAGTATGACTTCCAGAGTCCCTTTACTACCAGCAAAGTTCCTTTGAGTCTTCTGAAAGGCCCAACCCCTCACATTCAGAAGCCCAAGTTTCTTTGGTGCAACCAAAATCTTATCAGAATTTCTTGCATAAGCCAAGGCTCTCTTTTACCAATATCTTTTCAAAATCTATCGAGTTGACTCGCCATAGGCTGAGACTCTCCTCTTATCAAAATCTTTTCAGAATTTATCGAGCCGACTCGCCATAGGTCGAGGCTTTCCTCTTATCAAAATCTTTTCAGAATTTGTAGAGCCGACTCGCTATAGGATGAGGCTTTTCTCTTATCAAAATCTTTTTAGAATCTGTCGAGCCAACTCACCGTAGGCTGAGGCTCTCCTTTTATCAAAATCCTTTTAGAATCTATCAAGCTAACTCGCCATAAGCTGAGGTTCTCCTCTTATCTTATCAGAATCTGTTGGGCTGACTTGCCATAGGCTGAGACTCTCCCTTTATCAAAATCTTGTCAGGATCTCTTAAGCTGACTCATCATAGGTCGAGGCTCTCCTTTCACTTGTCTAAAATTCTCTTCCACCCATAACTGTTTAGAAACAGTCACCTACACATCTATGTGGTTCTTTTTCCACCTCTTTTATCAAAATCCATCAACTCCACCTATAAATGTCTAGAAATGATCACGTAGACATCAATGTGATTCCTTTTTCCATCTCATTTATCCAAATCCGTCAACCACACCCATAAATGTCTAGAAACAATCATCTAGACATCTATATGGTTCCATTTTCCACATCTTTTATCCAAATCCATTAGTTCACATAAAAATGTCTAGCCACTAGCTTAGATATCCCTTTGGTCCATTTTCTCACTTACATTTATAAGTCACACCTTACCCTCATAAATGTTTAAGAACAATTACTTAAACATCCCTATGGTTTTTCTTACCATCGTCATTTTTCAGCCATGTCTCCCACCTAAATATATCCAAGCACTGACATTGACATCACTTTGGTTCTTTATACCATCTCTTCTCTTGAGTTCACTATCATTAGAACTGAGATTTACCCAAATCATCTTTACCTTTATCATTAAGGCTGAACAGATAGCCTTGATTGAGATTTACCCAAATCATCTTTACCTCCAATATTAAGGCCAGACAGATAGCCTTGATTGAGATTTACCAAAATCATCTTTACCTCTAGCATTAAGACCAATCAGATAACTTTGATTGAGATTTACCCAAATCTTTTTTACCTCCAACATTAAGGTAGGACAGATAGCTTTGATTGAGATTTATCCTAGATCATTTTTATCTTCAACATTAAGGCCGGACAGATAGCCTTAATTGAAATTCATTAAACCTTCTAACATCAAGGTCGGACAGATAGCCTTATTTGAAATTCACCAAGACCATTCTCGTATCTAATGTCAAAGCCAGACTGATAGCCATTAATAAAACCTTATTTATCGTAGAGGGCCTCCTCCTAAAGGACTTGACAAGAACACACAAGCACAGAGTTTGACATGGCACCTCTTCCCAATGTTCAGTATCATCAAAATCACCTTTTGTTCAAAGCCAATTCTGATGAGGGGGCAGCTGTGAACCCTTAATTTTACATCCTCATCATCCAATCATAGCTTTAGCACCTGCTAAGTTTAACGTGCTACGCAGAGCCATTACGGCGGTCCCACTAGCAGGTTAGCAAGTGGCGGTTCGGGGGCAGTGCCCCTGAAAGAAAATTTTTTAGCCTTCAATTACATTGCTATTGGACATCCAAATTTTCTAAACTCCATACCAACCAATCTCTAAAAAAACGCACAGAGAGAGAGAGAGAGAGCCACATCAGCAGCCAGCAGTACCGCTGACTATCTAAGTGGTGTTGCCCAAAGGCTCGGTGGCGCCGTTGGACCCTCCGGTGGCGCGGTCTCCACTACCCTTTTTACAATTCCCAAAATGCTCCTAATATAATTTTTTTAGCATTTTTTCAACCTTACCCTTATGGTCATTTCACTTTTTTACTTCTCAAATCACCCTCATCTCATTTCGTATAAATACCTCCTTTCATCCTTCATTCCAACACACCTGTTGAATTAGTATTGATGGTTATCTAATAATTTCTCTCTTCTTCTCCCTCTAACCACTCTCTAATTAATTAATTAATCTTTTTAATTAATTAATTATCTTACCCTAACCGAGTTAATTAATCTTTTTAATTAACTAAAACTCTTTTTTTAAATTAAAATTAATCACTCAATTAATTAATTAATTAATTTTTTAATTAATTAATTAATCACTTTTTTTTCCAAAATCAAATTAATTATTTTTCTTAATCCACCTTTCACCCAAATTAATTAATTAATTTTTTTAATTAATTAATCCATCTATCCTTTTTGTCATATTAATTAGTTAATTAATCTTTTTAATTAATTAATTAATCTCCCAATTAGTCCAATCACCCGGTCTCGATAAAACAGAACATCGGTCTGATAAAACCCTCTGCCCATTAAAAGTAAAGGTATCAGCCTTTTTCCTTACTTTCAACACACCTAAACCAAAATCAATTTAATCAACTCTTAAACCTCTCCACTTAATCGAGGAATGAACTGCGTGGGTTTTGATCACCATTCAATGGTGTACGTAGGCATGTTTGGAATCTAAATCCAAATCCAAATCAATCTCCTTTTCCCTTTTTAATTAATGTAATTTATGAATATTTACTTTGATTGTTTTACTAATCCCTCATACACCATGCATTTATGTTATGCCATAATGCATTTTCTTTAATATCATCTTATAAATGTCATTCATGAAATCAATTTTTTCTAAAGTCAAACTAAACTTAAGAGCCAAATTTAGATTATTTAAAACTAAAAATCTAGTCCCTGAACTTAACCTATGATTTTATCCTTGGGTAATTAATTAAAAATTAATGAATTGGAGTTAATTGGATTTTTTTCTTAATTTTTCCATTTAAAAAATAAATCAGGGTGGCGACTCCCAAAAATTATTTTCAAAATCAACTAATCCGAACTCGAGAGTTCTATCATGAGACTAAACCCGAATGAGCATCTCGATTCTCTCCAGCGGATTGGGCTGGTGCTCAAACGAGGCCTCACAGGTGTAGGCTGCATCTAGCCCTTATGTTCCTGCCAATGAGGTACAACTTCCTAAATTGCTTCCATTGTTGCACACTTATGCAAACATATTTGCAGTTCCTACAAAGTTGCCTCCTTCGAGAGAGTTTGATCATAAAATTACTTTGAAAGATGAATCCAAGCCTATTAATATCAGACCTTATAAGTAATCAAGTTTACAGAAGGATGTGATAGAGAAAATGGTGAGGGAACTTTTAAATAATGGGGTTATTCATAATAGTCAAAGTTCTTTTTCATCTCCTATAGTTCTAGTTAAAAAGATGGATGACACATAGAGAATGTGCTGAGACTACAGAGAGTTGAATCAAAATACTATCAAAGACAAATTTCCTATGCTAGTTTTTGAAGAGTTACTTAATGAATTGGGGAAAGCAATCTATTTCTCTAAAATCAATCTCAGATTGGTTACTACCATATTAGAATGTATGAGGCTGATATCCATATGACTTCATTTTGAACTCATGAAGACCATAATGAATTTTTAGTTATGTCATTTGGCTTAACCAATGCACCTTCCACTTTCTAAGTTCTCATGAACCACATCTTTAAACCTTACCCAAAAAGATTTGTCCTAGTATTTTTTTTATGATATACTAGTTTATAGCCCTACCATAGAAACTCACAAACAATATCTTCAACTTGTGTTTGAGATATTGAGAAAAAACACCCTATTTGCCAAGCAAAGAAATGTGTATTTAGAGAAAGTAAAATTGAATATTTGGGGCATTTTATTTCTAAGGACGGTGTCTCCACATACCATATAAAGGTGTCAGTAATTACCAATTGACCAACCCCTTACACTCTCAAGCAACTTAGAGGATTCCAAGGCCACACTGGTTATTTCAAGAGATTCATAAAGAATTATGGAGTGATAGCCAAGCCATTGACTGAATTATTGAAAAAAGATAATTTCTCTTTGAATCTTCAAGCAGCAGTTGCATTCAATCAATTAAACCTTATTCTTACTACTGCACCAGTTCTTGCATTACCAGACTACTCATTGCCATTTATCATTGGAATAGATGCTAGCTCTCATGGCATTGGTGTCGTTCGTATACGGCAAGGTCACCCTTTAGCTTTTATCAATAAAGCTTTATCTCTTAAAAACAAGTCTCTGTTTGTATATGAAAAGGAGCTCCTAGCCATTGTCTTTACTATCACAAAGTGGGAACGTTATTCACTAGGTAGGCTTTTATCATCAACACTGATCATTAAAGCTTGAAATACTTGCTGGAGTAGAGATTAGCTATTACTTACCAATTTCGATGGCTTTCTAAGCTCATGGGTATCAACTATGAAATTTGCTATAAGAAGGGGAAAGAAAATGTAGTGGTAGATGCCTTGTCTAGGGTGCATTCTTCAGAGTTGTTGTCCATGGCAATTTCTACTATTCATCCCTCTCTTCTTGATGACATCAAGCTTTCTTATCAAGCTGATACTTCTTTAACTTCTCTCTTACAACAATTCTCTTTTCATCCCTTCCTCCATCTTCTTCTACTTATACTTATGATGCTGGTGTATTAAAATGGATGGGCAAAATAGTGGTTGGCAATGTTCAAAACTTAAGGAACTAACTTATACAATTTTTCCATGACACTGATGTATGGGGACATTTTAGAGTTCAAGTAACCCATAAGAAGTTAACGACCTTGTTTCATTAGAAACATATGGCTAAGGATGTCAAAAATTATATCCGAGCTTGCTCTATTTGTCAAAGACGTAACCCTGATATAGTTGTTTCACCTAGCTTGTTACAACCTCTTCTATCTGCAGCTAAATGGACAAATATCGCAATGGACATTATTGAAGGATTACCAAAGTTTTAGGGCAAAACTACTATCTTAGTTATGGTTGATAGACTTACCAAATATGCCCATTTCCTAGGACTTACTCATCCTTACACAGCAGTATGCATTGCAGCCACTTTTATGCAATATATTTACAAACTTCATGATATGCCCCATACTATTGTTACTGATAAAGATAGCACTTTCATTAGCACTTTTTGGAAAGAACTCTTCTCTTCTCAAGGAATTTCCTTTTGTTATTCTACAGCCTACCATCCCCAAATAGATGGTCAGACTAAATTGGTCAATAGATGCCTTAAAAATTATTTCTAATGTATGTTTCATTATTAGCACTCCACTTGGTTCCACTAGCTTCTACTTTTCATGCCACACCCTTTAAAGTTTCATATGGTTACTCTCCTTTACTTCACATTCCATATTTTAGTGGTGATAACAATGTTACAACTGCGGATGTTGGTCTTCAAGCTCAAGAGCATATATTGTCTTTGTTAAAACACCATCTTATAAGGGCTTAATCTAGGATGAAACATCAAGCTAACAAACACAGATCTGTCACGACCCACCTTTTTAAGCCACGACGGTCCTAGGGCATGGGTAGCCATAAGGGCACTAAAAACCCGTAGAACCCATTTCACTCATAATCAATTGACATTTATCACATTGAACCATATCCTAATATCATAACCTAATCACATTTCCTTGTTACCCATCACTTGCTATCATTTCCACTTATAATATCATTTACACACATAACTTGTAAAACCTTTAAAATTTCATTTCATGTCATTAACTCAATGTTTAATAGTTCATACATCATTACAATAACGGTTATGATACAAATCATATTATACAAACATCCTATAACATATTAATGTTAAACCCTTTAATAACCATTCATGTTACATATAGACCCTATAACTTTCAATAACCATGGAGCTCTAACTTACAACACCGAAACTTAACAAAACAGTTTCCAAGCGAAGGATGGGCTTGGGACTTTTACTTTGCTAACTCATTGACTGTACCTGAAAAGCTTAAACCACTACAATATGAGACAGAGCTCAGTGAGTACATAATAATACAATACAGGTTAAACAAATGATGTGAAATTTAATGGTGATTCCTTATAACAATAAAGTAAAGTTGGTCAAAATATATATATATATATATATATATATATATATATATATATATATATATATATATATATATATATATATATATATATATATATATATATATATATATATATATATATATATATATATATATATATATATATATATATATATATATATATATATATATATATATATTTATATTTATATTTATATTTATATTTATATATATTATATCTTTAGCAGAGTAATTCCTTTTATGGAAATGGTGTGTTTCCCCCATAATCAATTGAGTGGCAGCATACGCCTTACTCACTCCCATATACCTCGTCATACGTACAACTAATCAGGCCATATATACTGGGGACCTTAAACCCTTCCCAGCTAAGGTTCGAATAATCTTTACCCTATCCGCGGGTCCGTTACCATTGTGTATAATGTCTAATGTATTACCCTACATCAGAGGGGTATTCTGCTTATCACGATATCATTATAACGTTTTTCCTTTCCATCCATGAAATAATTCAATGGATAATATATCAATTACAATTAGGTTCTCATCATTGATCACATTATAAGATCAAAACAATATAGGCTCATTTGGCCAGGTGCCATAAAGAAATGTTTGATTCACTTTGGCTCAATAATCAAGAAAGTAAATAATGCTTGCTAAGAATTATAATGCATTCCAATTTGGAAATGAATTAACATTTATGCTTATATTTAAAGCTCAAGTTAAAAAATATTATTAAGTACTCACCTTAGACTCCTTTGCTCCCATTAACATTGACTTTGGTGCAAGTGGTGCTTCTTGTACTCTTA
Source organism: Reutealis trisperma (assembly GCA_947687605.1). Classification (NCBI taxonomy): domain Eukaryota; kingdom Viridiplantae; phylum Streptophyta; class Magnoliopsida; order Malpighiales; family Euphorbiaceae; genus Reutealis; species Reutealis trisperma. The sequence goes on along the minus strand of CANTUT010000615.1, from coordinate 104,004 downwards.
GACATTACCCTTGACCTTGTTATTAGACTCTACACATTGCATTCCAATCACATGTCAATTACTTCCTCATTATCACATTACTTAATTTAGCTTATTTTACTAACACTTTTATTTTATTCACAACTTATCACTTTAAGTCAAGATATAATATACTATACATATACTTATCATCAACTTAACATTTTCTTCTCAAAGCTATGAATTTTAGGAAAGATAATTCCTTTCCTCTTAATTTTACTTTTTCACTTTCATGTTAGTCAATTCCAATCAACTAAGAAATTTTCAATATTCACTAGAGTCAATACTATTCCCATCATCAATTTCATAAATGAATACAATTCATTAATTTTAGATTAAATCATTTCTATCCATTGGATTTCAAAATTGACGTTATACAATTCATATGACACCATTCTAAATCTTGATTTTCCCTTTAATTTTATAAATCCAAGTCAAATTCCCAAAATCCTAAATTTTCCATAAACCCTATTCCAATCACATGTCAATTACTTCCTCATTATCACATTACTTAATTTAGCTTATTTTACTAACACTTTTATTTTATTCACAACTTATCACTTTAAGTCAAGATATAATATACTATACATATACTTATCATCAACTTAACATTTTCTTCTCAAAGCTATGAATTTTAGGAAAGATAATTCCTTTCCTCTTAATTTTACTTTTTCACTTTCATGTTAGTCAATTCCAATCAACTAAGAAATTTTCAATATTCACTAGAGTCAATACTATTCCCATCATCAATTTCATAAATGAATACAATTCATTAATTTTAGATTAAATCATTTCTATCCATTGGATTTCAAAATTGACGTTATACAATTCATATGACACCATTCTAAATCTTGATTTTCCCTTTAATTTTATAAATCCAAGTCAAATTCCCAAAATCCTAAATTTTCCATAAACCCTAGAATTTAGGGAAAACCTATAATTCCATTTCAAATCCTCAAATTAATCATAAAAATATGAAACTAGTATAATATAAAACTCATATGATCAATCAAACATCAAAACTAGCATTATAATACATAGTTCTCCTTTTAGCTAGGTTTATGCTTCCATGAATTGTTTAGAGTGAACTAAGCCTCTTTAATCCAATTTGATAGTTCCAAATCATTATTCCATATCCAAAATAACCTAGAAAATTGCCAAATAAATTTTTATACCCTCCCTTCAACAATTCCTATTTAGGCCGAACCTAGATTCCCAATTCCCTCTTTGTGTACTTTTTGCTTTCCTTGCAAATTTTCACTTATTTAACCCTTCAAATTTTCAATTCCAATACTCATCTTTCAATATAGGACATGTAAAATTTATTCCCCCTTGAATTTCTTTAACTTGGCCAAACCATAAAAATGGAAAAGGAGAGAAACCAATTCAATCAATACCAAAGGCACAAGTTAGAAACAATAAAAGAAACAACTAAGCACAAATTCTCACCTTTGAAAGCCATAATTGGTATCCTTGAGTGATGAATAAGTTGAGAGGTTTTTCTTTTGGTGGGAGTTGTATTTTTGGTGGTGAGTTTGCCAAATGAGAAGAAATTGACATCTTTTTACTTATATATATGAAAGGAAATAAATGGTTGTGATTTAATCTCACAACTTCAATGGCTATGATTCAATCAAGATGGATGGCTATGATAAATCAAGGTGGATGGCGAAGATCATTCTTAGGTGGATGGTGACTTAGCATAAATAATGAAGAAGAATAATGAACTTGGACAATGATGATGGTGAGATGAGATTTCCACCATTATTAAGAAGTGAACTTAGTCAAATATGGTTGCTTTATAATCAATTTTGATGTCTAACCCAATTACTCACCATTCTAACCATAGTTAATCTATTCTAACCTAGTAGAGTTAAGCTCCACCAATTTGTGAACTCTAATGGGCCATTCATACTTGGGCTTGGGCCTTGGGTTGAAGAGCCTAAATAATAAACCCATATATGCACATTTCAACTTGGTGACTTCATGCATTTTCCATTTTATTTCTTTCACTGTAGTATGCATATCTCTACATTCTAATATCACTACACACTCTAAACATTATTAGATAAATTTCATACATATCATAATGCCCATTTACTAACTCTTTACTAGCATTGAACAAGTATGTGTATCACATAAGCTCATTGGGTCAAACTAAGTTTGACCCCCATTATACTATTGGAATTTGATTGAATTCAATTTCTCATATCACTATCATCACCTGCCAATATCTTAGGAGATGTGAATACCCATTTACTAGCACTTTAGATTTATATTTCATAAAACTAGCTAACATAGTCCCATTAGGTCAAACTCTGTTTGACTTTCATTTTGTCATGAAAGCACATATCAAATGTTGACTTCTTTCCTTACTTATTATCATATTATTCATTACATTCACTTCTAGTGATATTCTTAAGGTTCTTAGTATAGTAAGAGGGCCTTAAATGATATGGTATATAGACATTATCATGTCATCTTTACTGTTTATAGTCGGCTAAAGAAACCCTGGGTATTACAAGATCTGTATTGGAGATTTTGTCTATGTTAAGTTTTAGCAATATCGTCAAAGAACTACCACTTCCAAGCCCCATCACATGCTTATAGCTTTTTATTATAGTCCATCTAAAATTCTAGGTTGTATTGGGAAAGCTGCTTATAAGCTTGAGTTCCCTCCTAACAACTTAATTTATCTTACCTTTCATGTTTCACAACTCAAGAAGTTTGTTTCTCCTTTAACTCTAGTTCATACTTAATTCCTTGCTCCTCATAGCATTTCTTTATCTCCATTAGCTATATAAGATCACAATATCGTTAAGAGATTTAATTAGGCTGCCACACAAGTCCTTATCCATTGGTCAAGTTCTTAATCTACAGATGCTACCTAGGAGTTTGTTGATGACTTGCAGGCTCATTTTCCACATTTTAACCTTGAGGGCAAGGTTTCTTAAAAAGGGGGGATATTGATGTAATTGTAAATAATTTGATAACAAAGGATAATAAGGGGATTTGTTAGTTAGCTAAGGTCGCATTAGTTGTTAGTAACTTATTAAATACGCCTATTCTGTGTAAAGGATGATTGATTAATAATACCATAAGCAATTGCCCTCTCTGTTTTTCCTCCATTTTCCCATATTTTCTTCCTTGCCAAACATCTTCATTTTTAATTGATATCAAAATGAGAATATAATAATTATTTTATGCAAAATAGTTATTCTCAACTTTAATTCAAATTTAGATGTGAAATAATTATTTCATATAACAATAAATTTACAATTAAGTTCTTATTAAAATTTTAAATTTCTAATAATACAATTACATATAATAAATATTTTTCAAACTTATGAAATGTATATTTTACAAAGAACTAAAAATAGCTACTCCATTTCATTGGATTAACTATTAAATTTCTTCTTTATTCCATTTGGCATTATAGTATAAGTATAAATATATAATATAATTATACTGTTACCACCTAAACTTATATAAGATGGACTTTATATAATTGTGAGAAAAAGTGGACCATTTTCATATGCGTTAGGTGTATTCAATAGTCTCCTTTGGCATGAGATTTATAAACAAAAAGAATAAGACACATAACATCGTCAACACTCAAAGTTCTATAAACTCAAATTTTACAAAAATTCAATTCAATTGAGTTAAAAAAAAATAATCATTTTGAAAGAAACGAAATCATGAGCTACTATCAATTAGTGTCAATAGTTTACTATTAGAAGTTGCAAATAATTGTACAGTATTTAGTAATTCAATAGTTAAAATTAAATTGAAGTTGCAAAATGACAAATAAAGATATTATTTTATATATTCTAATGAATCTTAATTATATGCAAATTAATAATTTAACATTACAAATAATATATTAATAAAAATAACTACACATTTTAATTAATTTATATTTAATTATGTGAATTCATATAGATATTAAAATATTTAAAAATCAAAATAATGATATATGTATAATGAGGCTTAAAATAAAATTTTATTGCTGATCATATCTCAAAACATCTAGAATAAAAGAGGGGGGTATTGAAGCCCACTCTTGAGAATCAGTCATTGAAACAGATGCCCTTTCCAAAGAATGGGCAACCTCATTTGTTGATCTACCAATAAATGAGATTTTTCAATGGTGAATCTCTTTAGCAATGGCCTAACAATCACTAATAATCAAACAAAAAATAGAAGAATCAACACTATTCGAAGGGAATGCCTGAACTACTGGAAGGGCATCAAGCTCTAACTCTACATTCTGCAAGTGACATTCCTTTATCCAGCTTAGAGCTTCCTTGAGACTAAAAGATTTCGCCATTTTTGCACATGTTGAATGCTACTCTTTAGGCACCATTCTAGCATATACAAAATGCCTATAAGCATCACGTAAAACATAACTTGACCCATATTTGTTCACTTGCTTGAAGAGAGTCGCATCGACATTACATTTAAGCCATCCATCAACAGGTTTCTGCCAGTGATTTCTATTTGGACTTCTGACAGCTCCCCCCAGATGCTTGATCATTTGTTAAGCCACTCTTTATTATGACAAAAAAGATTGAACTCCATTTAGAATTGATCCAAACCATCTTCTCTGATTCCTCCATACAATGCTATTCCTATTTGCCCATAAACTCCAAATAATAGCTACCACTATAGCTCATTCTTCCACAATGCACTTGTCAAACAAGTTAGATAGCTAAGCAATGAAAACTCATGGAAGCGTCCCTCATATAACCCGATGGAGAAGAGAGCCAACATGATTTAGTAATGGTACAATCAACAAAAATATGTATAGTTGATTTGCCATCCCCATTAGAACTTAGGTAAACATTAACAACATTCACATGTTTCAGCTGCAAATTATCATACGAAGGGAGACAATTCAAGTAAGCTCACCATAAAATATTTTTAGCCTTGTGCAGGACTTTCACCTACCACAGATTATTTTAGAACTTCCTCATAGCTACTGGCATCATAACATCAATAGAATTCATCAAACAATGATAGCCATTACGAACAGAGTATTGGCCTTTCTTCTCCTAACACTAATACCAACAATCTAGAGAAGGATGAATACTAAGAGGAATATTGAGAATAACATCAACATCCTAGGCTTTAAATAGATCAGCCCAAGCAATATTATCAGAATACATGAGAGCATTCACATTTATATCATCCAACCCTTCTGCAACACTAGAAGTAACAAAAGGATTACCATACCTTGATAACCAAGGGTGATACAAGACACTAGTTTCCTTCCCATTCCTTACACACATTCGCAGACCCAATTCAACTACCTTTCTGCTAACTAAGATGCTTCACCATTCATAACTAGGGCTATGCCCAAGTTGAGCTTCCATTAGAGAAGAATTAGGAAAATATCTTACTCTAAAGATGTGAGCCACCAAAGAATCAAGCATGGTAAGTAAGTACCAAAATTGCTTTCCAAGAAGGATAATATTGAATTCATGAATATGTTTGAAACCTAAGCCAACCCTATCCGTCTTTCTACAAAACCACTCCCAACTTTGTCAGTAATACCTCTAGCATTACCCTTATGCTTTCCCCACTAAAAAGAACATAAAAGCTTCTCAACATCTGCACAAAAAGTCTTGGGTAATAGGAAGACACTCATAGCATATGTGGGTATCGACTGGGCTACTGTTTTAAAAAGAATTTCCTTTCTAGTAGAGGAAAGCAATCTATTCCCCTCCCCCCCCCCCCCCCCCCCCCCCCCATTCCCTTTAATTCTATTCCAAACCTAATCTTTAACAAAAGACAAAATCTCCTTCTTGTTCCATCCCACTAAAGAAGGGAGACCTAAGTATCTACCATGATCTGTTGTTTCATTCACTCTCAATAAATTACAAATCACTTCTCTTCTATCAGACTTTGTGTTAACACTAAATGAGATGGCAGACTTTTGGAAATTAATAATTTTCCCTAAAGTTCTCCCATATGGCTACAAGCAATTGATAACCTTTTCACAATCAACCACACCCTTATGATCTAGCTGTAACTTGACACATGCTAAGATTAATGCGCTACGTAAAGCCAATATAATAGTCTCACTAATCGATTAGTAAGCAGGAGTCAAAAGAGCAGTGCTCCTTGCAAGGTGCATGGTAGTGCCTCGTTAAAAAATTGATTTCCTCAAATTTGCACTTCCAAATAGCCAACACTCAATTATGAACCTATAGAATCAAACCGAGCTAAAATCATATCAAAATGGGATGGAACTGGGTTGAATTAGTAGAAAATGAACCAAGAGTGAATCAAGGCCAGGCGGCATCAGTTGTGTGCTGCCTTGTGGGGTTACATCCCTAGCATGTTGCCAGTGCCACTTGGCCCTTCAAATTCTTCTTGTTTTATCCCTCAGACTTTTTCCTATAAATACCGGTCTACCCTTAGTCATTTGACATAGTTTTTTAGACCCAAAAATCCCCAATTTTTTCTCAATTTTCAAGCCAAAACTTTGTTTTCTCAAAAATTAAAATTCTTTTTCATAAAATCTTCCCTTTTCTTTACTAAAATTCTTTCAAAAATAATTTAAAATTTATTTTAATTTTTCAATTATTATTTTATGTTATTTTCTTCTATAATCTTTTTGTGCAAGGTTTCATCTTGAGAGGCTTTGATCCTCAAATCTAGTAAAGCTAGTCCCATTTGTACAAAGGAAAAGAAGATCAAAGGTATAATCCCTTCTTTTTTTTTTTTTTTTTTTTTGAGATTCTGATTTAATAATCTCTCTCTTCTACCTTTCTTTAGGATCTAAATCTGACAAGATCTAATATTTTGTTAATTAAAATTTGAGTTAATTAACAAATCCCCAGTCTTAAAATCAACCAAAATATGATAAACAAGGCTAAAACATAAAGCCTCTCATTCGCAAGAAGAAAAAACTACATGGGGTTTGATTCCCATTCGAAGGGATACGAGGCATGCCTATCTAAGGCATCAACTCTGCTAAAACCAACAACTTTCTTCCTCCTATCACTTCTTCACAAACAATAGGTAAAATCATTTTTCTTTGATAAAATTGGTCCTTTTATTTTCTTCTATTATGTTATTCTTCTTATTTTGTTATGCTTCTTCTTTATTTATATATCTCATTTCTCTTTTGTAATTTATTTTAGTTAGTTAGAGAATATGTGCTTTCTCTAAAATCTATAAGAGTTAGAGGAAAGATCCCCTTAATTTTAACCTTTCTTTGCTTATAATAATTTAAGTAGATTTATTTTCTTTTTCTTTTATTATCATTATTGTTTATTTGCCATACCATGCATCACACGTCTTATATCAAAGTCATCTTTTTTGAGTCTGTTTGTCAGTCATCTTGTTGAGTCTGTCGAAGTAATGTAAACTTCATTCTTATTGTAATCAAGAAAGATGGCATTTTTTAATAAAGTTTGAATTTTTCAAATTCCTTTCTTTATATGTTTCTTTTCATCCCATTTGAATGAAATAATGAATTTTTGCTATAAGGAATCACATGTGAAAGGCTAAGAATTCATAAATGCAAGGTGCCATAAATGATCATTAAAGCTAACATTCACCGAAATTACAGTTCTTTAGGAAACTTTCAGATTCCGCAAACATACTCCATGTCACTTTCTCTCCAAGCTAATACCCCTTTGCCAAAATTTGACTAGTTTTTAGAATGAATCTCCTATCAATCTAACTTTATAGAACACCAAAGCTCCCATCCTCACTATAAGCTAAGGGCAGTCCTCAACCATCTTTATAAGTAAAGCAAAATAGATAGCCTTGCCAATTAAAAGGGAAGGAAAACCAGAAATCCAACCCATAATCGAAATAGAATCAAACCTTTCCAAGCAAGACAAAACAAATAGCCTTACCAAACCAAAATCAAGAAAAAGGGGGATGAAAATCAAAACTCTAACCACTGATCCAATGATCGCCAATCCAATCAAGCATCACAACCCAAAACTACGTAGACCTGATCCTCCAAAAGAGTAAGGACAAGCAAAGTGATAATCAAGAATGGAGGTACATGGGTACCCTAATCTAGGTGTGGTCCGAATCCACAACCAAATTAAAAAAAAAAAAAGAGATAGAGAAAAAGAGAGAGTGAGAGAGAAAAAGAGCTTACTAAGCTAAAAACTCGAAAAGGTGGCTTAGATAGAAATTAGAGCAAATAATTAAAAAAATTGCTATATTGAAAACTAGCAAGGGCGGTTTAGCCAAAGGATAGAATCAACTCAAAGCAATAGTTTAAGATGGAGCTTTGTTTCATTCAAATTGGATTCGCTATCTACTTTATTAGTCTTGTCTCTTTCAAAGATAGTCATTATGTCAGTCTTACCTTTCAACAGAGTTATGTTTCTTTACCTGTGTACCCCGTTAAGTGTTTGTCAAAATAATCACTTTTGCTTAGAGTCTTTAGCCTTATGTACCTCATTCTGCCATCACCACATCATGGCTAATTCCGAATCAGTCAAAGTCTAATCTCACCTTCTAGTCTCTGTGTCTAACTTGTTGAGTCAACTCACGAGGTGGCACCCCACCTATCTCCTTTAAAACACCTTTACCCTCAACTCCTTTATTAAGACTTACTATCTCTTCAAGTGATCAACCATACCATCTTTTCAAAACTCAAGCCTCATACCACCCTTTGTTTGGCAAAATTTCATCATAGGTAGAACCAAAAATCCCAAGTCTCTCAGGACTTATAATTATTGAAGTCAATTTCCTTGACAAGATCAAAGTCAAGTTAAGTTCGGTCTGAACTAATCAGAGCCCATCCCCTGCCTCTTTGCCAACATCTCATTATCCTTGAAAGGATCAAGCCTTATAGGTAAAATACATGATCCCTAAGATCAAAGTCTCTTAAGGCTTATAAACCATTGTCTACTTAAATTGATGCAACCATGTTAAAGGACAAACTCTTATCCATGAGCCTGTGATCTCCTTATGACCAAAACCTTTAGCATCATATATGAGCTAAAGCTAACCATATTAAAAAGAGGTCCAAAACATTATTATAGAAAAGCTTAAGCTGATAAATTATCCTCAAAGCCCAAAAGCCTTTTAACCAAAAGCCTTCATCATAAAGCTCAAACTAAAAGCCTTCATCATGAAGCTTAAACCAAAAGCCTTCATCATGAAACTTAAACCAAAAGCCTTCATCATAAAGCTTAAACTAAAAGCTTTCACCATAAAGCCCAAACCAAAAAGCCTTTACTATAAAGCTCAAACAAAAAAAGCTTTCACCATGAAGTCCAAACCAAAAGCCTTCACCATGAGCCCAATTCTAGAAACTTTCACCATGAAGCCTATTCCAAAAGCGTTCACTATGAAGTCTAAACCAAAAAGCCTCCACCATGAAGCCCACTCCAAAAAAGTTTTCATTTTTGAAGCCCATGATTTCCCTCAAGGCCAAATCTTACCGAGTTTTTCAAATTACTTTCCTAGCTTGACTTTTCCTCTAAGCCAGGATCAACCTCCCAATTTGATCTCCTCCGAGGTCTAATATCTTAGCATAATCTCTCTAACCTTGCCTTAAGGCAAAACCTGACTAAGCCAACTTAGTCTCCCCAAGGGCAAAACACTTGACCGAGCCTTTCAATATAAACCTCACTGAGCCTCTAATCTGACTTCTTATGTAGCTAAACCAGACCGAGCTTCCAAATTGATTTTTCTCTAATGCCAAACTCAAGCTAGCATTCGAAGATGACCCACTCATTTTAAATGATCTTTCTTGAGGCCCAAACCTAACTTGGCCATCCAATCCAATCCTAAACCAAAAATTTTTCAATACCAATCTTGTCTAAGACTTTCCAAGTTGATTAGCTTGATCTTTTCCACATTTGACCTAGATTTCTTTTAACACCGAACTGATAGCCTTTGATTGACCCTTCAACCAACCCTCATAACTAGTCTAAATCAAATATGACCCTATCATCACCAAGTTGGTCTATCTGAACAAAATTACCAAATCACTTTCCTTTATCATTTTAAAGTGGGGGCACCTCTCTTCTAAATATTCACCTTTCCAAAATGGGGGCATCTTTCTCCCAAAAAAATCAACACTTTTATACCAAGTTCACCCTTCACAAGTTCAATGTATCCAATCATTATATAATCATATGCACTTTGCATTAAACAGGCTCTTGAATCAAGATGGATCATTAATCCAAATTTTTGATGCAAGACAGATCATTAGTCTAACAAAACCATCATTAATTAGAGTTCTCGAACTAAAACTAGAACCATTGACATCTCTAACATTAAACCATACTTTAGTTAGGTACCTTCTTTACAATTAGACCTATCCTAAGATAGCCTTAGGATTCATACATTAAATCTGAATTAGGTATCTCTCTTACTTAGATCCATCCTAAGATAGCCTTAGGATTCATACCTTAAATCTGAATTAGGTATCTCTTTTAATCAGACTCATCATAGGATAGCCTTAGAATTTATACCTTAAATCTAAATTAAGTATCTCTTTTAATCAAACCATTTTAGCATAACCTTAGGATCCTCAACCTAGCATAAGGTTAAGTTTATCTTTCAACCTTACCAGACCATCCTAAGATAGCCTTAGGATCATCAACCTAGCATATGGTTAGGTTTCTCTTTTAAATTTTTTTAGACCATCATAAGATAGCCTTAGAATTATTCCACCTATAAATGTATAGTAATGATCATCTAGGCATCCCTATGGTTCCTTTTTTCATTCCATCCCTTTTACTAGCTCCACCTATAAATTTTTGGAAATAAGCACCCAAACATCTTGTGCTTCCTTTTTCCACCTACCCTTCACTCTAAAATTCAACCATGCCTTTCACCTAAATATATCTAAACCCTAACTTAGACATCACTTTGGTTCCTTTTTCCATCCTTCATCCCTGGGTTTGTTATCATCAGAATTGCCTTTTGAAGATAACTCTGATGAGGAGATAGCTGTGAACCCTTAATTTTGCACCCTTATGATTTAGCTGCAGCTTGAAACATGCTAAGATTAGTGCGCCATGCAGAGCCAATATAGTAGTCCCGCTAGTCGATTAGGGGGCAGTGCTCTATTGAAAAAATGGATTTCCTCAAATTTACACCTCTAAACAACCAACACTCAATTACAAACCCATAGAATCAAACTAGCTCAAATCATATCATAAATGGGCCAAAACAGGAAGCAATTGGATCGAACTAGCAAAAACTGAACCAGATGCAAATCAGGGCTGGGCAACATCCCTGGCATGCCACATGGCTGGCATGCTGCTAGTGCACGCTAGCTTAGCTATCTGAATTTTTCCTGTTCTATCTCTTAGACTTTTTCCTATAAATATCAGTCAATCTCTAGTCATTTGACATGGTTTTCTAAACCAAAAAATCTCTAATGTTTCTCAATTTTCAATTAAAAACTCTATTTTTCTTAGAAATTTAGATTTTTTTTCATAAAATTTTCTCTTTTTCTTTACTTAAATTCTTTCAAAAATAATTTTGAATTTATTTTAATTTTTCAATTATTATTTTTTGTTATTTTTTTCTTTAACCTTTTTATGCAAGGTTCAATCTTAGGAGACTGTAATACTCAGATATGGTGAAACTAGTCCTGTTTGTGCAAAGGAAAAGAATATCAAAGGTATTAATCCCTTATTCTCTTTTTTTTTTTTTTGAGATTCTAAAATCTAATCTAATAATTTCTCTCTTTTACCTTTCTTTAGGATCTAAATCTGACAACATCTACTATTCTGTTAATTAAAATTTGAATTAATTAGCAAATTTCTAAACTTAAAATCAACCAAAACATAATAAACAAGGCTGAAACATAAAACCCCTCTTTCACAAGAAGGAAGAACTATATGAGATTTTATTCCCATTCAAAGAGATACATAGGCACACCAATCCAAGGCATCAACTCTGATAAAACCAACAACTTTCATCCTCCTATCACTTTTTTTACATAGAATAGGTAAAATCATTTTTCTTTGATAAAATTAGTCCTTTTTATTTTCTTTTATTATGTTATTCCTTTTATTTTGTTATGCTTCTTCTTTGTTTATATATCTCATTTCTCTTTTGTAATTTATTTTAGTTAGTTGGAGAATGTGTGCTTTCTCTAGAACCCATAAGGGCTAGAGGAAAGATCCTCTCAATTTTAACCTTTTCTTGCTTATAATAATTTAAGTAGATTTATTTTCCTTTTCTTTTATTGTCATTATTACTTATTTGCCATATCATGCATTGCACGACTTATACTCATACACCATATTACAATTGATCATGCATACATAAAAAATATATTTTTATTTTAAAAGCTATTTTGCAATTCTAAGCTAAACTAAGAAAATAAGTTTTCTTAAGTTGTTTGCTACCGAAACCTAATCCTCGAGCCCTCTTTGGTTACTTGCGAATTAATGCTCTTCCTTTGGGCAAATTGATATAATCTTGGGGTTAAATTTGGTTTTTTCTTTAATTTTTCCAAAATACAATAAAATTAAAGTGGCAACTCACTTTTCGCAATTTACAACTTTCAAATGCCATTGTTTCTGAACTCATAGCGAGTTCTAATCATGATGCTTTTTCCAAAAGTATTTTGGTACTCGGGCGGGACCTCACACTAGGATAGCCTTAAAAAAGAGAAAGCTATCATTAGAAAAAATAGGTGTGAGATTACTAGAGCTCCTCTAACTACTTTAACACCATGGATCCATTCTAAGTGCTCATATTTTCTAATAAGAGATGATAGCCCTTCAGCACATATTATTAAAATGTAAGGTGATAAAGGGTCACCTTGCCTAGAGCCCCTCTTAAAAATCACAGGCCCAACCAAATTGCCTCTACACTGAATATTATATGTCATTAAGGAGATGCACATCATGAATAAAGAAACCATTTTGCATTGAAATCCATCATGAACATCATACCCTTTAAAAATTGCCATTTAATTCTATCATACACCTTGCTTATATCTACGTTTAGAGCGGCATACCCTTCTTTACCTTAGGATTTCCTCTTAAAGAAATGACTGACCTCATATGCCACAAAGATATTATCAGTGATTAACCTATTCTAGACAAAAGCTCTCTACTATTTAGAGATGACATACGAAAGGACTTTCTTTAATATATCTTCCAAAACCTTACAGATGATTTTATAATGGACATTACATAAAGAAATCGACCTCAAATCTATAATCTGCTCTGGATTTTCCTTCTTAGGTATTAGAATAGTTGATGTTTCATTCTAACCAATTGACATAGCCCTATTTTTAAGCACCTTAAAACAAAAACGAGTAACATCCTCACCCTCTATGCTCCAAAATTTTTGGTAAAATATTAGGTTCATATCATCCGGACCCAAAGATTTAATCAAATGCATAGAGAAAATGGCATCCCAAATTAAAACTCTACAAGCAAATCTTCATTCTGATAAGCTAAAATACAGGGGATAATAGCACTCAGCACCTCCTTATCATAATCTCCATTGGAGTCAAATAGGTTCAAAAAATAATCCTTAATAACATCCTCTAATCTTGTATCCCAAAAGTACTAATTGCCTTCATTATCTTTCAGCTGCTGAATAGTATTTTACTTCTTCCTACTTAATGCATAGGCATGAAAGAAGCAAGAATTAGTGTACCCAAATTGCAACCAAAATTGCTTAGCTCACTCACGCCAGAAATCATTTTGCTATTGAAGAATAGACAGATACTCAACTTCCGATTCATTATATCTCCAAACAAAAAATAGAGTCATGGCAACCTTTCAAGTTTGCCATATCCTTTTTGCATTTCTTAATTCTATCTTTGAAATCTTTGGTTAGATGTTCACCCCACTTTTTCAAGTCTTCACCACAACAACAAATTTTATTTTGCAGGGACATATCAAAATTTGAACTCTAGCTACCATTAACTACATCCTTGAAACTTGACTCCCTAAGCCATAAGTTCTCAAAACAAAAAGGCCTATCTCTAATTCTAAACACCTTCTTAACCAATTGAAGGAAAATTGGTGAGTAGTATGAAGTTACAGCTTGTAAATGAAACAACTTCGTTTCAGGGAATTGTTGACACCAGTTTTGGTATGCAAAAGCCATGTCCAGTTTCTCATCCACCCACCTAGGAGTGCCTCTACCCTTTTGTCACGTGAACTAATTCCAACAAAACCCAAATCATAAAGCTCACACTCTGAAATCACCTCCCTAAAACCATTCAGAAGACAATTAGGATGATGAACCAAACCCCTTTTATCCATCGCTAAAATCATATCATTGAAGTCCTTAGTACAAACCAAGGTAAGTTAGATTGGTTCCTCAATGCTTTCAACTTTGCCCAGGACTCGCGTTACCAACTTCTCTCTAGGAAACCATAAAATTCAATTAGCCTCAAAGAACTTAAATCTACAATTGAAATCTTAAAGTCAATGTGATTAAAAAAAGAACTCAAGAGCTTGAAAGAATCAACTCTTTTCCACAAGAAAGCTAGACCCCCACCATGACCACTATTCTCAATAATAAAGCAACCACCATAGTTTCCATTAAAAAAATAGAAAAGTTGGCTTCTTTGACTTTACTAAGTCATGCAATACTTTAAGACATTCCAACTAAGAGTGCTCATGATAACTTGCAGGCCTAGAGACCAGGTCCCACCTAATGCTCATTTTTTGACCCTTTAGTGTTTTAAGTTTATGGGCTTTGGCCAAATATGTTATCCACATATGCAAAAGTTTCCTAAGCCTTACAACAACATCGTTTAGGGTCAATAATAATAACTCCTTCAACATTGTTATTATCATCACATGCCACACCCTCACTTGCTATTCCATTTTCCTTAGCAGACTTATCCATAGACTTAGAAACTTCCTTTTCCTACTCCTCAATCCCTTTAACCACGCTTAAGCCTTCGCCCAATAACCCCCTTTCCTTTCCTATGATTACTAGAATGCTGAAAATTAGTATTAATCACCAAATTATCTCTAAAACTTTTACTTTCCATGTTTGGCTTTCCTGGAGTAGATAAACGTAGCCACTATTCACCACTCCCACCATTGGACTGCTTGGTCGGAGCACTCAGCCATGCTTTATATGGGAAATAACTCTTTTCCATTGGATTGGCATAGAGCTTCTCGCAAAACTTATCAAAGTGACCCATGATACCATAAAAAAAGCAAAACATTCATACTTGAAATTAGTCTAAAGCCAAGCACCAGATCGTTTCTTGATTTTCATTCTTCTTTTAATCGGTAATTGAACATCCATAGTGACTCTGAGTCTCATATAACTTTGCCATATGCCATCAAAATTCTTTTCATCAGAAGTTAGAAATTGTCCTACGCAATTTCCAATCAGAACACCTACTTTTTTTGACATGAATCCCTCAGGGAGGTTATAGACCTGGACCCAAATTTCCATAGAAAATAGAGGGACCTTTGGTTGTTTATGCTTAGCCAGCCTCTTAACCACCAAGATATGGTTATCAAAAGCCCAAGGGCCATTTTAAATCACTCGTTGAATATCCCATTCATGAAAAAATTGAAAAAGGTATAAAGAAAGGGCTAATTCTTTGATACATATCCCTTTTACTAGTCTCCACAGGGCTACCATCATGTTTTTCATGGCTTGGAAATTAATATTCTTATTAGTGAGAAACCTACCAATGAGGCACTAATGATAATCCTCTTGCTCCCCCTCTCCCTGAACATCCACAACCTTCACCCCATTTTCATCCTTGTCCCTTAAACTCAGTTGAGAATAAAGGTCATCCAAGTTTAGAGGCAGACCATTGCTGTCTGCCATGTCAAAAAGTATGAAAGAACTGTTAGGATTTTTGGTCTTACTGAGTAATCCAATGAAAACAAACTTGTCAAAAGACAAGACTTTTTCTCCTTGTCAAAAGGCAAGACTTTTTGTGTATATTTATGGATAGATATCACAATGGACTTTATTGAAGGATTACCAAAGTCTCAGGGTAAAACTACTATCCAAGTTTTGGTTGATAGACTTACCAAATATGCCCATTTCCTAGGATTCACTCATCCTTACATAGTAATCTCCATTACAGCTACTTTTTTGCAACATATTACAAACTTCATGGTATGCCCCATACTATTATTACCGATGAATACAACATTTTCTTTAGCACTTTTTTTAGAAGGAACTCTTCTCTTCTCAAGGAATTTCCCTTCATTATTCTACAGCCTACCATCCTAAACAAATGGTCAGACTAAAGTGGTCAATAGATGCCTCGAAACTTATCTCCAATGTACGTGTCATGATCGCCCTTCACTTGGTTCCAATGGCTTCATTTAGCTAAATTTTGGTATAATACAAATTACCACTCCACTATTCATGTCACACCTTTTGAAGCTTTATATGGTTACTCTTTTCCACTTCACATTCCATATTTTGTTGGTGATAGTAATGTTGCAGCTGTGGATCTTGGTCTTCAAGCTCAAGAGAATATGTTGTCTTTATTAAAACACCATCTTACAAGGGCTCAATATAGTCTGAAACATTAGGCTGACAAACACAAAACAAATAGAGTGTTCTTTATTGGAGATTTTGTCTATGTTAAGCTTCAGCAATATCTTCAGAGAACTGCCACTTCCAGGCCCCATCACAATCTTGCAGGTCTTTATTATAATCCTTTTAAAATTCTAGATTGTATTAGGAAAGCTGCTTATAAGCTTGAGCTCCCTCTTAACAGCTTAATTCATCCTACCTTTCATGTTTTACAATTCAAAAAGTTTGTTCCTCCTTAAGCTCCAGTTCATACTCAATTCCCTGCTCCTCATAGCATTTCCCCATCTCCATTTGATTGTATTAGATTGCAAGATGGTTAAGAGATTTAATTAAGCTACCACACAAGTTTTTATCCATTAATAAAGTTTTTCACTTGCAGATCCTACCTGGGAGTTTGCTGATAACTTACAGCCTCATTTTCCACATTTTAACCTTGAGGACAAGGTTTCTTAAAAGGGGGGATATTAATATAATTGTAAATAATTCAATAATAAAGGATAATAAGGGGATTTGTTAGTTAGCTGAATTGGCATTAGTTGTTAGTAGCTTATTAAATATGCCTTAGCTAGCTATTGTATTCTTCATTTTGTGTAAGTGATGATTGATTAATAATACCATATGCAGTTGACCTCTCTGGTTTTCCTCCATTTTCCCATATTTTCTTCTTTGCCAAATGCCTTCATTTTTAACTAATATCAAAATGAGAATATAACAATTATTTTATGCAAAATAGTTATTCTCAACTTTAATTCAAATTTAGATGTGAAATAATTATTTCATATAACAATAAATTTACAATTAAGTTCTAATTAAAATTTTAAATTTCTAATAATATAATTATATATAATAAAAACTTTTCAAACTTAGGAATTGTATATTTTATGAAGAACTAAAAATAGCTGCTCCATTTCATTGAATTAACTATTAAGTTTCTTCTTTCTTCCATTCTGCCTTATAGTATAAATATAAATATATATAATGTAATTATGCGGTTACCACCTAAACTTATAGAAGATGGACTTTATATAATTCTAAGAAAATGTGCACCATTTTCATATGCGTAGGTGCATCCAATAATCTCCTTTGGCATGAGATTTATAAACAAAAAGAATAAGGCACATAACATTATCAAAACTCAAAGATCCATAAACTCAAATTTTACAAAAATTTAATTCAATTGAGTTAAGAAAAAAAAAAGTTATTTTGAAATAAATGAAATCATGAGCTGCTATCAATCAACGTCAATAGTTTACTATTAGAAGTTGCAAATAATTGTACAGTATTCAGTAATTCAATAGTTAAAATTAAATTTAAATTGTAAAATGACAAATAAAGAAATTATTTTATATATTATAATGAATCTTAATTATATGTAAATTAATAATTTAACACTACAAATAATATAATAATACAAATAACTACACGTTTTAATTTTACAATATTAGAAGTTGCACATAATTGTATAGTATTTATATTAATTATGTGAATTCATATAGATATTAAAATATTTAAAAATCAAAATAATGATATATGTATATTTTTTATTTAGTAGTAAGTATTTTAAATTTTAATGACAATTTTAATAAATGATAGTTTTTGAGTTTCAAAAACTATAATTTCTAATTGTAATTTCAAAAATTACAAATTTTTATTTTTATTTTTTACCTAACACACTATATTAGCATTTGAACTTTGAAAGTTGAAAAGTTGATACCTAAAGGGAAAATTCCAAAAATTACTTAAAAACATAAATAAATGTCATTTTACGCTATAATTTTTTTTTTTAATTTCAAAAATAGCCTCCCTAAATTGGGAAATATCTTTATATGATTTTCTTATAATTTAAACGCTCCATTGTTCTCACTCTCCTTCTTCTTCTCTTTGGTTGGCTCTGTACTGCTACCATGGCCATTAAGGTCAGCTTCTTTAGTGAGATAAAAATAAGAACTTGATAATTACCTAGGCATAGCCAAACAGAGAGAGAGAGAAAGATCCACTCCTATGCTTCGGTTCGTGTTCTTTGATGCAAAATGATGGGTTTTGGTTCATGTTGTGTCAGAGGCCCACCTCAAAAAGATCTCTCTAATTGCTTTTTTGCAAGTTTTGTTCCTTAATTTTGGACTCCTTGAAGAGGAAGGCTTCTCTTTTGTGTCCAATTGGAATCGATATTTTTGGGTCACCTTTAGATTCTCTCTTATGACATGCCTTCATCAATCACCCCTTCCCCTTTTGATCTTTAGGAGAATACTCCTATTTGATTTCACGGATTGAGTTTTCTTCTTTTTTTTTTTTTTTTTGTTTTTGTTTTTGTTGTAATTTTAGGGGATTTTGGGTTTTAAAGATGTGAAGATGGAGTTTTCTGTGTTGCAGTAAAGGTGTATGTATACACTCAATGAGAAGCACATGATGATGGGTTGTATTGAAGAAAAAATCAAAGCAGGTGGTGGCTTGGTTAATGGAGCACAAACCAATCTACTCGAGGAAATGAAGTTTTCAAAAGAAAGTCAAGACCATTATGGTTTGTTACATTTTTGCTAAAATCCTCAATTCCCTTTTTTTTTTTTTTCTTCTAATAAGTTTGGGTTTTCTTTGATCATGGCTTGAAGTTAATTTGCATTTAGATATGGTATCAACGATTCTTTATGCTAAAGGCTAGCTAGATTTGCTTTTGTTGTTATACTCGGATATCCCACCTGATTTTTTAAAGTAACCTTTTGTAATGTTTGTTCTTGTTAAGGAATAAAATTTTGGAAAAGATAGATAAAAACCAATAATTATATTTTTCACTATGGAATGCTACAGAATATTATAACAAACTATAAAATTTTGTTATTATTTTTACCAAGATTTTAATTCCATATAATGGCAATTGATATTTGCTATATATATAATCTAATTTACTAAGATTTTAATTCCACATAATGGCAATTGATACTTGCTATATATATAATATAACTTGGTTTGGAGGAATTTTTCATTTCCTATATATTGGATTACTTGTGAGCTGCAAGTTGCATCTCATGCTTCCCAAGTGCTCAATGTTATAACTAGTAGTCACTATATGCCAAATAACAATTTAAAAATGCAATTATTGAATTTTTCATTAACAATTAAAAAATTGTAATTTAATTTGATCCTAAGAATTAGTTTGATTGATAAAAGAATTTGTTTCATTAACTAATCATAATTTTTCTTATTTATGAATTCTTAGTTTTGGTGTGGATAATTTATTTTCTATTTAGGTTGCAGTTATTATTAGAAATAAAGATAAAATATAGGAAATTTAAATAGTATTTTTGAAATTTTTTTATGGGCACTGTGAAGATAAAATTTTTTGCCTTTTTTTGTTATATATATAAAAATTGCAAATTTGAAAAACTCAAAAGATAAACTAACAATAAATGGTGTATATATATATATATCAAAATTTAGTATATGTTCAATATCTGAAGTTACTTTATATATACACATATTGCAAATTCAAAAAAAAAATTAAAAAGATAAATTAACAGTAAATAGTAATGTATACTAAAATTTGGTATGCATTAAATATTTATTTATTATTTGCTACTACTTTAATATATACTTGCAAATTTGAAAAACTAAAAAGATAAAATATTAGTAAATGGTATACTATACCAAAGTTTGATATGCATTAAATATATATTTGGTATTTGCCACTACTTGTAAATGGTATTTGTATTCCAAAATTTGGTATATGTTTAGTATATAATTGGTATCTGCAACTATTTCAATTTATATAGATGACAAATTTAAAAAATTAAAAAGATAAAATATCAATAAATGGTATACGTATACAAAAATACAGTATATATTATGTAAATGTTTAGTATATTTTTGAGCAAATAATATATATTTGATATAATTTTTTTTCAGTTTGTTCGCAAAAATAAAAAATAAAAAGAACAAAGCCAAAAAATGGTATATGTTTAGTATCTGTTTTGTGTATATATGGTATACTTTATGTAAATGTTTAGTATATTTTTTGAGCAAATAATATATGTTCGGTATATTTTTTTCAGTTTTTCACCAAAAAAATAAAAAATAAAAAAATAGACCCAAAAAATGGTATATATTTGGTATCTATTTTGTATATATGGGGTATACTTTACATATATATTTGGTATATATCTAGTATATATTTAATATGTGGTATTTATTTGCTATATATTTAGATACAATTGGTATATCATTAATATATTATTTCATATATATTCAGTATATTAATATTCAAATAAATAAACTTACTTACTTATTTAATATGAAATAAAGCTCAAATAAATTTATTTAATCTGAAAATTAATAGTCAAGTCTTGAAATAGATTTATGTAATTTGATATACGTTAAGTATATATTTTATATATGTCCCGTATATGTTTAATATTTGGTATATATTTTTATTTTGTAATCCTATTCTTAATTTATTTAATAATAATTAACTTACTGTTAGCACAATTAATTAACATAAGGTCATTATTAAGCAAGCCATCTGACAATTTTTTAAGGAAAAAAGAAAAGTTGCACAAGATATTAAAATACAAGAGAGAAAAAACCCTTGTAAACATGTCCTATACAACAATAATATTATCATTCTTAATTGATGACCCTACCAAACCTCCGAATATGTTCCTCATATATTTATAATGTCATAAGAAAAAAAAAAAAAAAGAAAAGGAAATAAAAAAAAAAATGGTACAGTGACGTCCAAACTCCTTTCGTGGAAATTGTGGCCACTGTAAATTGTGGTTTAGACCAATTAACCATAAAAATGGTATACCTAAATTGTAAAAGCTAATCAAACGGACGCTAATTCGGCTTTGAATGCAGAGAACCTCTTAACCCGGGTTGAAGCGGTTCCGGATCGACCCGAACCCATTCTAAATGATTTCTTGCGCAGGGGGTTCAAATCGATTCCCTTTAAATATAAAATATAATTAAAGATTAGCAATTTTTTTTTCTTTTTGTATCTCTTAAAATTAAAGACGTTCACTCTCTAGGGTTCATCTGAATTGCTATATCGACCTCCATTGATTGTAACCGATTCAAGATGGTGAGTCTATAATTTACTTTCCTATAACTCAGATCTATAATTTATTCCTTTTCTTTTCTATTTCGTGGTTTGATTTTTTGGATTTTCCTTTTCAATGGAAAACCAATCTCAGGAGGGCAAAGCAAATTTAGAGTCGGTGATAGAGCAGTTGCAGAATGTAGAAAAGCAGATGAGGCAGGCTAGTGATGTCGCCGGCACCAAGAAGGCTGTCACCGACATTCTGCAACTTTGCTTTGAAGCAAAAGACTGGAAGATGCTTAATGACCAGATAGTTCTTCTATCAAAGAAACGTGGTCAACTTAAGCAGGTGCTGCTTAAATATGCAGTGTTAGATATGAATTTTAATTGAGAAAATCCCTTTTTTTATTATAGATTTAGTTGTTTTAAGTGATGATAAGTTTAATATGCAGTCTAGAACTGTAATTGCATTCCCTTTTAGCAAGAGATGGAATAATTTGCATTTATAATCATTTACTATAGCCGGAAAGGTCTTGCTCTATTGTGCACTATTTATGCCTAACAAAGTTAAGATGTATCCTCCCTAACCATCTGCATTGTGCAGGAGCTGAACTAGACTCCATAAATTGGGGAGCCAAATTTGTTGGGCACAATATAAAATTTAAGTTTTTGAGTGTTATAATTATATTATAAAAATATTTACATATGAATTAACATGATATATGGGTAACAATATATGAAATATAAATTTAATAAGTAAATTTAAAAAATTTTGAAGGGATTAAATGCATATATTTTAGAAAATATACATAAAATTTTGAAAATTTTAGGAGGCCAATGCATATATTTTTAAAAAATGTATAAAATATTATGGAGATAAATGGAATTTTGAGAAGTTTGGGTGGGCTTCTTATTGGTTCTGCCTCCTGAACTGGTGTCTTTTTTCAGTTTAGCTGCTGTTGGTTCATTTTTTTTTTTTTTTTTTTTGATATCCAATACGTGTATCTTGATTATTTATATGAGTGTTGATAGTTGGTAGTTGGCACTGGTTCTGAACCTGATTAAAATGTTATTGAAAATTAATAGGTGATATTTCTGTACTAGTTTTATTCACTGGGTTATCTGTCTACCTAGCAGGCTGTTACTGCCATGGTCCAGCAAGCAATGCAGTACATTGACCAGACACCAGATCTTGAAACTCGAATAGAACTCATCAAGACGCTTAACACTGTTTCTGCTGGGAAGGTGATTTGTGCTTGGACATTTAAAAAATATTTGTAGTTGATCACACAATATTTTATGTA
Organism: Reutealis trisperma; assembly: GCA_947687605.1. Classification (NCBI taxonomy): domain Eukaryota; kingdom Viridiplantae; phylum Streptophyta; class Magnoliopsida; order Malpighiales; family Euphorbiaceae; genus Reutealis; species Reutealis trisperma. Next base: position 81,150 of record CANTUT010000615.1, on the reverse strand, counting down.
TGTGTGCGTTTGTACATTTGTTACCTATCGTTTTAATGAGCTTGATTATGTTTTAGATTTATGTTGAAATTGAGAGAGCACGGTTGATAAAAAAACTAGCGAAGATTAAGGAAGAACAGGGGCTTATAGCTGAAGCAGCAGATCTGATGCAAGAAGTTGCTGTAAGTTTTGGGCTTTCATTCATTTAGCAATAGTTTTTGTAGAGCTTTCTATTTCAGAATTAGGGGATCGATTAATCCATTTGTCAATAACTCCTCTTTCTATGTGTTACTCTATTTTTTTTCTGGCTTTTTAATATTCTCATATACAGGTGGAGACTTTTGGTGCTATGGCAAAAACAGAGAAAATTGCTTTCATTCTTGAACAAGTACGTCTCTCTTCTTTTCTACCCAATTTTGTCATTTTATTTCCCAATTTCGTCATTTTATTACTTATCATTAAGCACCATTAGTTGAAGTTTAAGGAATGAATGCAGTCCCTCTCCCTTATCTCTAGGTTTTCCTTGCCAGTATTTTATTTTGGGATTGTAACAGAATAATGGTCTCTTTAATATAGTTCATGTGATCATACGACAAATGTTGAGTTTCAGTTATGATGTTAATTCTGTGTCTTCTCATGGGTAATTAACTTTGCAGGTCCGTCTATGCCTAGACCGCCAAGATTATGTTCGTGCACAAATTCTCTCCAGGAAGATTAGTCCAAGGGTATTTGATGTTGATACTTCTAAAGAAAAGAAGAAGCCCAAAGAAGGTGATAATGTTGTTGAAGAGGCTCCTGCCGATATACCATCATTGTTGGAGTTAAAGCGGATCTACTATGAATTAATGATACGGTATATGGTTTTTCAACTCTTGTTCGTCTTCTTTCGTGTGGTTTTGTTGGAACTTCTTTTTATGTTTTACATGTGGATGGGCAATTTGGCATGATACTTGATTAATTGCAAGTTCCTCATTTCCTTGCCTTTTAATTTCATCTTTGGGTATTGATTTGTTCCTCTAACTGTGGTTCTCCTTACCACCTTTTCTCAGGGAATTTATTTTGATTGCTATATTGCCTCCTGTATATTCACTAATTTTTTTATTGGATTCTGGCACTGTGTTGTATTCGTTTTGGGGTTCATGCTGAGGGTGAGGTTCATTTGTTTAAATTTGTTCTATTTCAAAATCTAAATTAATTAAATTACCTTAAATAACTGAACTGGAAACCAAAATTTTACCAAAACTGAGTTAACTGAACTGAAATAAAAAAAATGCATTTCAGTGGGTTTATTTGGTTTGGGCTTCTAATTTTTTACCCCAAAAATAAATGGAAATCTCAAAGTGGAATGTGCTTTTATATATAAAAAAATAAATAAATAAACAAAAAATGTCTGAAGATATTAAAGTTCTGTTAAAAATACAATAAAAGAACTAATTATAAAACGTGTTTTGGTTAATTTGATTATTTCAGTTTTTAATTTGGGAAACTAAACCAAACAGAATTAACTGAAATGCATAATTTAATTTAAACCAAATGATGCTCGACCCTTGGTCTTGTTTGGTCTTTTCTAATCCTTTGGCAATATAATTGGGTCTTCGGCTTGGATTTATTTATTTATTATATTAAATAAATACATGTAAAAAGTTGGAGGTGCTCTTAAGATGCATTGGTAAAAAAAGTCTGGTTAGCTTTTCCTGATGGTAACATATAGAGTAACTATAAAGCGTTTGAAATATGATATACATGCGTGAAAACTAAATCACTGGTTGTTTCAGTAAATTAATGAGCTTCCCCAGATCAGCAACTTATATTTGCTTCCTCATCTTGATTTGATGAATTTGCATATATGTAAGTTTTTCTAAAGCTGTGTTCTTGTTTGTCTTGGGGAGTTCCCATGTTTTCTAATTTATATTTGTATAAGCAACCTAATATCAGAAAATCTTAGTTTTCATGGTTGCAGATCTACAAACGAGAAGTGCCAAATGGCATCTCAATGTTTTATATGATATGGCTTTTAGGTTGCAATTTATAGCGTCATGCATTTGTGTATTTCTACCATTTATGAAAGTAGCGTCATGTTTTGATTCCAATATTTCTGATTTGGAATTGTTGTCTGTGAATTAATTTCCCAACAATTTTTAGCAAGTATGCAAGGAAAATTATATGCTTGTATAATATCTTATTATCATTCTTTGAAGAGTTTGCATAGTCCCCACTATCACAGTACCTCTTATTAAGAAATTATTCCCTTGTGGTTTCTAATTGCAATGTTAATTTTTTGGAAGCCTCCTATTTTAAATGAGTGTATTAATTATTGTTTTGAATAGTTACTGCTTTATTTAATGGTTATACATTTTAGTTTTATTGCCATTAGAAATAGATATATCTTACACACTGTTTTCTACCCTTTCTATAGGTATTACTCTCATAACAATGATTACCTTGAAATTTGTCGTTGCTACAAGGCCATATATGAAATTCCTGCTGTAAAAGAAGATCCAGCTCAATGGATTCCAGTGAGTGATTATCTTTAGTGCATATCCTGTCAATATTCTATGGATTCAGCTCTAGTGTTCTGATATTTTAGAACATGTAGGTTCTGAGGAAAATCTGTTGGTTCTTGGTACTAGCACCACATGATCCAATGCAGTCAAGCCTTCTGAATTCCACCTTGGAGGATAAAAATCTTTCTGAAATTCCAAAGTTCAAGTATGTATTGCTTTAGCGACTCAGTGCTTCACTTTAATAATTTGATTTACAAATTACTGTTCTCCATCATCTGATGTTTTGCCACAGGGTGCTTTTGAAACAATTGGTCACAATGGAAGTAATTCAATGGACATCTCTTTGGAATACATACAACGATGAGTTTGAAACTGAAAAGAGCTTGCTTGGAGGATCCTTGGGTGACAAAGCAGCAGAAGATTTGAAACAAAGAATAATCGAACATGTAATTTTTGCTTGAGATGCTAAATTATACCAGACGCCAAAAAATATTTCTTTGTTTTTGTTTTTCTTCATTTTTTTAATGCCTTTGTTTCTGATCATTGATGTAGTTTGCACGCTTATTGCTTTTCAGAATATCCTTGTTGTTTCAAAGTACTACTCAAGGATTACAGTGAAGAGGCTTGCAGAATTGTTGTGTCTCAGCATCCAGGTTTGGTTATGCCAATCTTTGTTATTTTGCTTTCTTCATTAGCTAAGACATCTTTTGACCTCTCTGTGAATGTGGATGAACATGTATATGCAGGTGCAATTGTTAGTGTTTTGGTTTTTGCTTATCCCTTCTTTGTTCCTTTGCCTACACATTTGCTTATGCTGCTCATTTTTCCTGTCAAGATGGTGCTTCAGTGTAACAATCAACAATTTTTAATATTCTGCAAATCTGATGAGTAATCTTTGATCATAATGGTTTAAAATAGTGTCCCCTAATTGGCACCTTCTTTTTTTGTTTTCTGGATTTGAATTTAGAAAGATTTTCGTTCTTGCGTTGGAATGACCTGTGAATATGGCATGAGGTGTTGGCACTCCGTAATAAGTTTTAGCATTCAGTGAGTTTCAAAAGGTTCTTGAAGGCCTCTATGCACAACCCTATAACTGACAGACATAAGCTACATTTTCCAAAATTGACACACCTAAGAAACCTCCCATCCTATTCATGTTCTTGACCTGATCCAAAACCTTATTTCACTTTCAATTTGTGTTGAAGGGGTCCTTGGAATTAATGATATCATGCTCTGCCAATATAAGCTCTTGCATAATTACTTTTGTTACTAGTTCATGACCAAATGTAGGCTTTAGATGATATTTTCCTGTTCATCGCTTGAAAAATCTTGGCATTGGTTTTGCTTTGTGATTTATTTGCATAATTTGCCTGCATACAGTGGTGGAGCTTGACATATGTTAGGGGGTGCTGAGCTAAATTTATTATACTAGAATATAACTGAATCTCCATTTACTTCAATTTAATATCTAAATGTGATGATATTATTGCACTATGAAACTAGATATTTCTGTTTTAAGCAATAACAACCCCTTCAAATTAAAAAGAGACATTTAGACAAAATATTGCACTATTTGGCAAGTTGGCAACTGGAGATGCATAGAGGTGTCTGTGATTTTCGCAGGATCCTTATTATTATTTTTTTTTTTGGATGTCATTGGTATGACTTTGGTTTTCTTCATAATCAGTCCCATTTATGCTGTCTGCACATGGATTGTATAACATGAGAATTTAGTGGGCATAAAACTCCCACAAAGTGGTATTTTGGGGAGGCCGTGCTTGTCTCCGAGTCCACATAGTTCTGCTATTGCATATCCTGTCAATTACTTTTGTGAATGGGGCTTGGAAAGATGGGGCAGAAAGGGGCCGTTGTCCTCACCACTCAAAGTTGGATTGCTGCTGCTCATCAATAGTGAGAATTTGTGAATTGATAGTTAAATCATGAATAATATTTAGACAGTTCAGTGAACATGTTATTGAGCATGATTGATGTTTGATGTTTCTTCGCGCTTGGTGCTGACCATATTTGTCACTGCTTAAATTTTTGTCCTTCCAATATAGGAAGCTGAGAAGCACCTTTCAGACATGGTTGTGTCAAAAGCACTGGTGGCAAAGATTGACAGGCCAATGGGGATTGTCTGTTTCCAAGTAGCAAAGGATAGCAATGACATTCTTAACTCATGGTCGATGAACTTGGAGAAACTGCTCGATCTTGTTGAGAAGAGTTGCCACCAAATACACAAAGAAACTATGGTACACAAAGCTGCTCTTAAAGTTTGAAAGGGGTGATTTCAGCAACTGCACATTCAGGTATAGATCTCTCTCTCCTTCCACCCCACCCCACCCCAATATGAATCATTTAAAAAATAAGCATATTTGTTTTGTAGTGGATCTCTTACAAGATCCATTTGGATTGGCTCTGATTTGTTTGGAAAATGTGGTTCGAGGGTTAATTGATGACAATTGCTTCTTTGTATTTTGCAGGTTAGCTCAATTTGAGCTTTGTTTTGCGGGCAGCAGCAATGACTGATAAGAAAATTTCCATATAAAATCTTTTGCTGGCAAAGTTTGATAGGGGCATGCATTTGCTCAGAAGTTATTTCTTGTCAGACTGAGATAGTGAACTGAGATATGCTTCCTAGGACTGAAAGTAAGCTTTTGTTGTATACTTCTGGCACATACCGGACCACTGACTAATATCAGTAACCTAAGGGCGTTGTTTTTATAGCAGTGGAAAGATATTCTTGGCCGTTGTTTAAGATTTATTTTCATTTATGTGGTACGTTCTTAACCATTTGTGCTTGGATAACTGAGCAACAATTTTATGTTCTTTATGCATTGTTAGCGTCGTTGCCGTTGTTGATGTTTGACATTTTATGGGTATCATTGTTCCGCGCTTTGCTCGTAACAAGTGGGTGACATTGCACGCTTCATACAATCTATGTAATATGTATGCGTGACAGCTTCAGATTGACTTGGACACAGATTCGTTTTAAATAAAAGTTAAATATGAAAGCAAAAGCGTGGTTGGTGCTCTTCGTTCACATTTCACTTCGAAGGAAGGTAAATATGATTAATTTGGTCATTATTCGTATAATAATCAAATGTCAATTCAGTGCAATTGGGTTTGCAAGTCGCAATATTTTAGTCGTCTTCGATTGTCAACTATCGAATTGTCCAGAATTGGGCAAATTAAAAAGTTGCTATCAAAATCCTAGTACTTCCCATTGCCATTTCCCATAACCTTTTGCAAGTTGTAAATCTATTCCATTCATTGGATGCGTTAATGTTCAAATTTATTCAAATCTATCACTTTCTGTTTATATATGAGCTAAGTTTGAGATATTTTATCATATCAATCAACTTTTATTGTAGCTAGAGGCTAATCAAGGATCAAGCATAGCCTGCTGGTCTCTCCGTGTCCATGAGAATAAGGGATTCAAACTAAGAACTAATAATATTGGTGGAATTATCGAGTGAGATAGGGTTAGGGTATTAAAGTGCTAAGACAAAATGCTCTGACCAAGGGCTGCATTTCATCATTTAATGGCAGTGATTTAAGTCATTTGACTATAAAATGCAGCTGACTTCTACTAATTTTTTGTTCATATAAGTGATAATTTGGAACAACAGTGTATGTCCTAACCTACTAAAAGAATAATAATGATGATAATAACAAAAAGGTAATTAATATCCAACTAAAAATGCATGTAAAAAAAATGTAGTAGCAAAAACAAAATTGTAATGCATGAATTATCCAGGTGAAGAAGTATAATGGCCAGAATCTGACCACGCTGCTGGTAGTGAAGTATCAGCACCACCACTCTGGCTGGTGGCAGCCCTCACGTCTCCGGTCACTGGAGCTGGAAGGGGCAGAGGAATATTGGAAGAATGTGGAGATGAAGAAAAAGTAGCATTGGCGAAGGTAGAAGATTGAAAATGGGTAGCTGTTGAAGATGACAAAAGCATTTGGTCATAAAGACTCATAGGTTGCCTTTGATAACCACCAACGCCCAAAACCAATTGAGAATGACCGATTAGTGCAGTAGATGTAGAAACTGGCGAAAGGGTATTCGGAGAATCAGAAATGGTCAACTGGGTTGTCATTGGATTAGAGGTAGATGGCCGGAGTTTGACATTTTCAGGGAAGTTTAGTTTGGCTTTGCTGCCTCTGAACCTAAGAGCAGCTCCATCGTAGGCTCTTGCTGCAGCCTCGGCGGTGTCAAAAGTGCCTAACCAGACTCTAGCTGCCTTGAATGGATCTCTTATTTCAGCGGCCCATTTGCCCCACGGCCTTTGCCTCACTCCCCTATATTTTCTTCTTGGCTCTTCTCGGTAATTCTCGTTGTTGTGCTCATATATGGGACTGAACGTCGTTTGTGTTGGTGAGGTTATGGTGGCGGTGGCGGCAATTTTTGAACTCTCCGTACCTGTTGAATAAAAAAAAACAAAAAACAGAGAGTTAGATCATTAAAATAATGTGCATATTAGGACAAGAATAAATCTTAGTGGACTACGACCGCAATGTATGCATTAAAAAGATATTGATTCTTTGCTATGGCTTTAATTATTCTATTGTTAAGTATCATGACACAACAAGATATTAAAAGTTTGAAATTTAATAATATTTTATAAAAATAATAATCTTTCATAATAATATTTAGTTTCATATAAAAATTTTCAATGTACTATAAAATATCTTATTTAAAATTGAAAATGATAATTTTATCTATTGTTTTATTTTTTAAAAAATAAAATAAAAAACTTTCATTAAATTGAGAGGTCTGGACTTCAAGATAAAAATTTCATTTTATCCACTTTCTTATGTTGATTATAAATCAATGTGCTCTAGTCATATCAAGACGGAATTGGTTACCCTTTTCATGTAACTAATTAGACCCATGGGCACCCGGTGGGTTGGAGAAAAGAAAAGAAAAATTAAATAAAGAGAATATTTAATGGTTGTGAAGTACTGTTCTAATGAAAAAGTAGAATAACAATATGAAATTACCTCTTTCACCACCAAATGATCTAGCAAGCTTTGTGAAGTCTTGAAATTCATAATCCTCTTCTCCTCTCTGTCTCTTATTAGTTGTTCCACCACCACCAGCACTAGAAGAAGTTGAACAATAATAACCAGGTGCTACTGCTGCAGAATCAGGCACCTCTCCTGTAACCACATGGGTTAAAGCAGAAACCATTGCAGACATCTCTCTCTCTCTACTCAACCCAGAAAGCATTGAAGATATCAATGGAGAATTATTATTATTATTATTATGATTGTTACTATTTTCTGAGAATGGCTGATAAACCCATTCTTCTGTAACTCTTGTTTTCTCTCTTGGATTCGCCACCTTTAAAAAAACGTATGTGACATCCAAAATAGCAAATTAAGAGGCAAAGGCAAAGCCGAAGTTTCAAGAAAAAGAGACAGAATCAGAGCTAAAATTGAAAGTTTCAGGAACCCTTTCAAGATTGGCTCAAATACAATGTTATAAAGAGCAGTGGACGCCGCCTTGTCTCGGCTTTGACATACGATAAAATATAGAATAATTAATCAATAGGCGGTTCTTTATTTATTTATTTTATTTCTTGTTAATTTGGATTAAAGCTCAATTTCAAGTTGAAGCAAGCAATTTGTTATTGTAAAGAACGAAAAAGAAGATTCTAAAGAAACCCAAAACTAAATTTCTTCCTTTATAGAGAAGGTAATGGTAATTAAGATTTTTTTGGTCAAAAATTTAACTTTTTTTGAGTAATGAATGCGATGTGAACAAGAAAGAAGATAGTTTTTAGGGAAAGAAGCAACCAAGTGGACTTCTTCTTCTCCACTTGGAGTCGGTGTAGGAGAGTGTGAGGAAGAGAATGGTGCAGCCGACAAGTGTCGGCCCACTAAGAATGTTACTATTAGTTTTGTTGGCAACTAGTTTAATACACATTTCTATATTTTTAAAATAATGAAATAAATTATTGCTTTCACACTTCTACTAGAAGTTCATCCTTTATTTATTTATTTATTTTTAAAAATCTCATCGATTTACTTAATTAATTTCAATGAGACCTAAGGAATGTGAACTCTCACATTTAAATTCTTCCTCAAGAAAATTAGGAGTATTAAGGAATTCAAATAGGAGTAATAAAAGTTTAAAAGGGTGATTTTTCTTTTATTAGAAACTTTATATAATATACTTATTAAAAAGTACAATGCATATTTTTTTTTAAAAGCAAGTACAATACATAAAGGTGATTTCCTATTATGACTTACTATTACCTTACATGCCATATCCATATAGATAATATAATATTATTAATTGATATATTTTATTTTTATTAAATTAATCTATAAGTAATATGGTATTAATAATTAATATATTTTATTTTTATTGAGTTAATTTATAGTAAAAGTGTGCAAACAATCAATTCAATTTTAAACTAAACGAAACAAAAAAACTAAAAAATCAAAATTAATGTTTTATCAAACTGATTTAAACTTAACTTGAACTTTTTTTTTTTTTTTTTTTTTTTGGTGCCAATGTGTGAACTAAACTTAAAACTTAGAAAATAAGCTTTTGCCTTCTATATATAACTTATTTAAGGATAATCCATAAAAGAAAAATTTCATCCAACCCAAAAGTTTTAAATGTCAATGGAGTTGTAGGATCAAACACAATTTTTTAATATAATTTTTGACAAATATTAATCCCAACATGCATGCATATCCTCATTTTTCTTTTATATCAGTTTACATCTTAAGTGTAATATAATTAATTAGAAGAATTCTTTTAATAGTGAAACAAAATTGTATGTCATATCCATCTTTCACCCTACTAAGAAGGGACGACTATTCACTTGCTGCTAGATCGGCATAAATTTTCTTATCGCCAAAGATTATTCCCTAGTATTTACATCAACAACTTAAAAGCGGGCACTGCTTATCTTCTTATTTTAAAAATCTAAGAGTTTTTCTAATTGCTATATAGGTGTTTTTTTCTAAAAAAAAAATATGAACACTTTCTCTCTTCTGAAAAAAGTGGTCATTAAAAAAAAATCACTATTTTTAAAGTGGTAATAATTTTATCATAATTTATTAAAAAGACTCTTATTAATTCCAATATAAATTAGAAAAATATCTTTCATACTTACAAAATAGAATGGTAAATTAGTCATTTTATCATTTTTTTTATTAGGTTACTAAATGGTCATTTATTTATGAACAAAACTAAATTTTTTAATGGTCACTTTTTTCAGAATAGAGAGAGTAATTATATTTAAAGAGGGGTATTATTGAGATAAATTAAAAAAGAATAAAAAGAATAACTTTGACTTGACTAATATAAGAGGCAATATTATCAAGTAAATAGTAGGGGTATAAAAAACCGAGTCGAACTGAGTTTTAGTTTGCTCATATTCAACTTGATATTTTTTTTTCGAAATCGAACTCGAGTTTGAAAATCATGTTTGAATTTGACAAGCTCGGCTCGTTAATAAATTATAATCTAGTTAAACTCGAGTTCAACTCATTATGAAACTTGTTTATAATTCATCAAAATACTCAACTTTCTAAATATTTATTTCTAATAAAATAACTAGAATAAAAATATTTAAAACTAATATAAAAGTAAAAACATTTGATTAGTGAAAAAATATAATTATAAAATTGAGCGTTATATATATTATAAAGATATTAATAAATAAAAAATATATTTTATATAATACGAAAATATTAGATTATGTTAATTAGAAGAATATATATTTTAGTCAATTTGAATTAGTAAAAAGTTTATAGGAATATTAAATATATTTTTTGGAGTGTCAAAATTATAAAGTTAATAATAATAATAAAGATATTTATGAGCCTATTAATCAAGTTGTTCATGAGTCTAATTAAGCCAATTTTAACTTTGCTTAAACTCAGTTTATTTATTCATCAAACTTTAGAATTTGACTTATTTATAAAGCGATTCGAATGTGAACGAGTTTTTATTGAATCGAATATGAACTACTTGCAAACCAATTGACTTATTTACACCCTAATAAACAGAATTGCTCTGTCCCTAATAAATAGGGCTCTAGAAATAGTCTCGCCCTTTTTTACAGTTAATTTAACACTAATTATTTTAGAGTTGGACTCTCATCACTTATATAAATTTTTTCTCTCCAATACTAAAAAAAAAAAAAAAAAAAAAAGAACATTTAAGTATTTTAGATTGTTTATTTAAAGAATGACAACTTGATTAAAACAAATAAAATATTAAATTTCAATTAAAATGATTTAACATGCAATTTAACTAGTGGTGGATTTTTAGAACAGAATAACTATTTTTCCTAAAATTCTTAATGAACATTAAAAAAAAAATCTAAGTTTTTTTTTTTTTTTTTTTAAATTAATTATTCATCTCCAAAATTTTCTAAAATTAATGAACTAGCTCCGCCACTAAATTTAATGTAAGTACTTGTAAATTCAAATCATAATGATATTTTATTTGATTTTTAAGGAATTAACCAATAGAATATAATTTAAGTTTGGAATCTCAACGATATTAATTTTTTTTCAATACTTAAAAGAAATATAATTAAATTGACCCATCGTTTTTTTTTTCTTTTTTAAATATGATGAACGAGAATTTCATATTTAAATTTCTCCTTTATTAATGTGATAAAACTTTTTTTTATTAATTTAATAAAAATTATTATTAAAAGAGAAAAATTGTGTGCTCTCCTCGCAAAGGAAGAAAATAATAATGATATAATAAAAATATTAATTAATACATTGGCAATTTCTTGTAATTATTTTTATATAAAAACATTTTTTCTTTCATCTTTTATACGTCGGAAAAGGACAAATATGAATCGAAGATATAAAAATAAAAATAATAAAAAAAAAAGTGAAAGAGGGAACTAAAAGTCTTATCCACAATGTGGGCCCTATTCATGAATAGCTGATCTAGTCAAATGGTCAGCAAACACATGCACAATATTTTTCCCTTATCCAAATGGAGAGATTAAACGCTTAAACATACCGAATCTAACATTAATATAAGACAATAATCTAATTTGTAAATAGAAGATAAAAGAAAAATCTTTACAATATATAATAATTATAGAGTAAATGATTATAAAAATCTATAAATTTTCAATATTTTTATAATATGCTTATTAAAGTCAATTTGATATAAGCCCATACTTATAATTTTATTTTATTTTTTTTCTAATTAAGAATATCTTGAAGGTTTCAACAAAACTTCACTTGAAGTTTTATGATTATAACTGATTAATTTGCGTGGAAATAATAGTACCATCTATTCCAAAATCTATATTGTTTAAAATTTTAACATATATATTAAAAAAGTTATTAATTGTTATAATAATAATGTAAAAAGATAAAATATTTTTTTTATTTTGATGTAAAAAAAATAAAAGTAATTAATGTAAATATTTAGCAAATAAATAAAAAGAAAGTTTAGTTGAAAAATATAATAAATACCTTCTTAAAATACTAAAATAATATATATTATTTTAAAAAAAATATTTAAAATGATAAATATTTTAAAATAGATAGAGTATTTAATTATTTGATACCATAAAAAATTAATTAATTTTGTTTTGAATGGCATGGCGGATGACACAGTTATTTGCCAATAATATGAATAAATAATTGAGGTTCAATTTCGTCCTGCCATTTGGTTTCAACTTAAATATATGTATAGCTATCTAGAAGTCGAAGTAATTTTTTTTTAACATTGGGAAAGGAACTCAAATCTGCATGTTTGTTTAAGTTAAAAAAAAATATTGTTAATTTGTTTTATATATATATATATATATATTGAGTGTATATAAGTAAAATAAAATTGACTCACATTCAATTATTTCAACACTAAAATTAAGTTGTTGGGTTAGCTTCACTATATAATAATTAATTAGTGATTTTGCATGTATATAAACATATAAAATAAGTTCTCATTTGTTGAAAAAAAAAAAAAAAGTGGACAGTAAAAAATTTCAAGTTAAAACCCTTCAAATTTCAAAGAATTATTATTATTATAAAACAGCGTAATTTTAAAAAATTATTATTAATTTAACATGGGATCAACCGTTTCTATTATTTATATATATACATATATATATATATATATATATATATATATATATATATATATATATATATATATAACAATCCGGGTACTAGAGAAGATACGAGTTTTCAAGATATATATATATATATATATATATATATATATATATATATATATATATATATATATATATATATATATATATAATTTGGATACATATATATATATATATTAGAACTCGCATCATCTCTAGTATCCAAATTATTATATATATATATATATATATATATATATATATATATATATATATATATATATATATATATATATATATGCGAGTTATATATATATATATATATATATATATATATATATATATATATATATTGTGAACTCGCATCGTCTCTAGTACTGGATTATCAATTTTTATACTCCATAAGTCCATAGTCAACGCCGACCGAAGTCAACATTTCATCACGCGGTTATGCAATTGATTGTAACCCTTTTTAGTAATTTATATAATAATATAATATAGTAAAATAATATAATATAATATAGTATAATATAATATAATATATATTCACATGAATATGGATTGCATAGTACTAGTATAAGTCTCGAATTATATTTTGAACCCATATATATATATATATATATATATATATATATATATATATATATATATATATATATATATATATATATATATATATATATATCATAGATTCAATGTCACACTATGAATTTTTGATAATGTGATAATCTTAGTGCAATAGTAAGTTTAAGACTACCATATATTCGTAAAATCTAATTTTATCAATAATCTCCCTGAATCAATTTAATATTATTTCCAATACCATGCATATATTCTATTATATTTAGTAGTCTAAATTATTTTATTTATAATACAATTCTATTATATTTTAATTGAACAAAAGTAACTACATTTAAGTCCATTCAACTATTACGAAGTGTCTAGAATAGTACATAATGAAACACGATAAAGCGATTAAAATATCAATTAAAATATTTATATAAGATAGCTTCTTGTAGAGGAAAGGAAAACAAGAAACTTAGTCTTTTCTATTTTTAGCTTCCTATACTCTAGCACTTGAAAAACCACAATAAAGAGGAGTGAGTATTTAATTCAGTGAATTATGAAATATATTTATACCTAGGGTGGTATGACGTATATATTATATAATAAAATGAGTTAGAAACAATAATATATATGTGCCCAGAAGAAATGACACCAAAGAGAAAGAACAAAATTAATCAATCAATATCAATTAATAATAATCAATAACGACAATAACTTCTTCCCTCTTTATATATGCTTGGCCGAGCATACGGCTAGAATATATAGTCCTCTCTAAGTGGAACACTGATATGTTTTACCCTATTACTTGAGTCACCGGTGCACACTGTCTAATGGTTTATCCCCCATTAGTATAAGCGTTCTATCATATGTATGGTTAATTGTTAGGTCAATAGCTAGATAGAAATAATAACAACAATTAGACCTAAGTGGTCTTTCGATAATTCAATAAACAAAATTCAAGAATTAAAATGGGTTAATAAAATAAAATAATGATTCAATGATGGTTAATAATAAGGATTCAATGGTTGATAACAATAACAACAATAGTAATCAATAAGCAATATTAGTCAATTTAGCTCAATAGGAATTGCAATAAACAATTTATAGTAGGTTACCATATATCGATATATTTCATAACTCACCTTTTATGCTAATTTTTCGCCAAACAATTATCAATCACTTTGATCCGAATAAGATACAACAATTTCTGATTTACAAACCTGCAATAAAACTTTCGATTTAATTATTATCGATATCTATAGTTAGGACTTATATAGATTTAAAATAATTAACTTAATAATTTTTTTATTAAAATCATTATTAATCTGTTTTATTACTTAATTAAATAAAACTATTATGTTTTAAAATTAAATAATCATTAGAAATGGATTTGGAAGATCAATTGTTACTTACCAAAGATTCGCTGGAAAATTACTTTAGTATCGGTTTTCAATAAAAAGGGTGTTAATAATCTTGTTTTGAAATTGAAGATCCAGATTACTAGTTGTTTTTGTTGTTCGTTGGAGGATCGCTGGAAAACTACTTCAGTCAGCCGTATATCGCTAGATTTCAGCCAAAATTTAAGTTAAATAAAAAATTACAAATGATATATCAAATGAAAACTGAGAAGATGAGGAGTTACCATTATCGTTGGAAATGGGGGTTGGGAAGTCATCAGAAAATAGCTTAGAAGTTTCTGACCACCGTGCATTTTGATGGCCTATGTGACTTCATTTGGTGGAGTATGGCAGCATACTTAGTGGCGTTGGAAATATCTCCACCTCCTTTTCTCAGTGGTTTGGTGCGTGCACTATTTAAGTTGCTCAAAGGCAGTGGTTTGGCAGTCAGAAGTTTCTATCACTTTTCTCTCTGTTTATCTCTCCTCTCCTCTCTCTTTTTCTCGATAGCTACCACTATGGTAGCAGCTGATTGGTCCATTAGGACCAATCAGTATGCTTTTATAAGAAAAAAAAAAAAAAGAAAAAAAATTACTATATTTTTTTATACAATAATAATAATAATAATAATAATTCATTAATAATTAATAACAATAATTCACTGCAAATCAATAACAATAATTGATACTAAAATTTAAAATAACTTAAGTAATAATTATTAAAAATAATGATATTTAATATAATATTAATAATGAAATCATCATGTCTTAAAATTTATTCAGGTATTTTATTTCATTATATTATTATTTCTTTGAATAAATAAATAATAAATATATATTAATTTCTTGAAATAATTTGAAATTAATAAAAAATATGAATAAATAGTACTTATAAATTAGTAATAATTTAATATTGCTTTAAAATGTTCTTGAAATTTTACCAATTAGAATATTTATTAAATTTAAATAAATAAATACTCCAAAAGTCTAATAGTCGGCATAATAATTTTTTTTTTAAATATTACAATTTTCCCCCTTAAGAAAGTTTGCCCTCAAATTTTTTAATGGGATAGTCAGTCAATTTATAACATTATTTCCAATTTATTAAGATATTAATTATTAGAATAACAATAATTCAATACTTTTAAATATAATATTAATTCAAATAGTCAAGAACAAAAAGGGATATTTCACTCGCATACTTTGCTCACTCTCCCAAGCACACTCTTCCATAATCTAATTTCGCCACAATACTTTAATCATTGGGATTTTCTTATTATGAAACTTCTTAACTAATCTATCAACAACAGCTATAGGGACTTTTTTGTAAGACAAATCCTACTTAATATCTAACGGTTGAGATTGTAAAATATGAAATGGATCTAGAACATATTTACGAAGCATTAAAACATGAAACATAGGATGGACATTATCCAAATTAGGTAGTAATGCTAACTGATATGAAACCTCTCCCACTCGATCCAGAATCTCAAAAGGACTAATGTATCGTGGAGACAATTTACCTTTCTTATAAAATCTCATGACACCTTTCATCTATGAGATCTTTAAGAATATATGATCGTCGATAGAAAACTGTAAATCTCTTCTCTTAAGATCAGCGTAACTCTTTTGATGACTAAATATTGTCTTCAATCTTTCCTTTATGAGGGGTATCTTCTCTGAAGTATATGGAATGAATTCAAGTCCTTCTATAAACTTCTCACCAACTTCATCCTAATAGATAGAAGATTTGTATTTCCTCCCATACAATGCTTCATAAGGAGCCAACTTGATAACTGTTGTTATAAGCAAACTCAATCAAAGGTAGATGCTTATCCTAGTTCCTTTCAAAGTCTAGAATACACATTCTCAGCATATCTTTTAGAGTTTAAATGTTTCTTTCTGACTGGCCATCTATCTGAGAGTGGAAAGCTATAATGAAGTCTAATTAAGTGCTTAGTGACTCTTGTAATTTTTGCCAGAATCTCGATGTAAATTGTGTTCCTCTGTCTAAAATAATAGAGACTAGAACTCCATGAAGTTGTACTATCTCATGAATATATAATTGAGCATACTATGAAGCTAAGTAAATGGTCTTAATTGGCAAAAAATGAGCTAACTTAGTCAATCAATTTACAATTACCTATATAAAGTCATACCCACTCGATGTCCTCGACAACCCAACCATAAAGTCCATAGTGATTCTTTCCCATTTTCATTCTGGCAATGACAATTGTTGAAGCAACCCAAAAGATTTATGGTGCTCAAACTTAACTTATTGACAGGTTAAGCATCTTGCCACATATCCTGCTATATCTTTCTTCATTCCGCTCCACCAATAAGAACTCTTCACATTATGATACATTTTAGTTGCACCCAGATGTACATTGTAAGTTGCATAATGAGCCTTCTTCATGATTTGTTCTCCTAATTCATCAACTGTAGGAGAACACAATTGAGTGCCACATCTCAACACTCCATCTACAATAGCAAATCCCGAAGCTTTTTCTACTTTGACATCATTCTTCAACTTCACCATCTGAGGATCTCTGTCCTGAGCAACTTTAATATGATCAATCTATAGTGGTTTGACTTGAAAGTGGGCCAGTAGTATTTTAGGGTTTAACACTTTAAATCGAATACCTAGATCATAAAAGCTTTGTATTTCTTTTACTAATGATCTTCAGTGCATATGAATGTGAGCCAAGCTTCCCAATGACTTTCGACTTAGAGCATCGACCACCACATTTGCTTTTCCCAGATGATACAATATTTCACAATCATAGTTCTTAAGCAATTCCATCCATCTTTTTTGCCTAAGGTTTAGATCTTTTTATTGGAAGATATATTTTAGACTTTTATGATCCGTATAAACCTCACATTTCTCCCTATAGAGGTAATGTCTCCATATTTTCAAGGAAAATACTATTACAGCCATCTCCAAATCATAGGTTGGGTAATTTAGTTTATATTTCCTTAACTGTCTAGAAGCGTAGGCTATTACCTTGCTATGTTGCATTAGAACACAACCCAGTCCTACTTGTGAGGCATCACAATAGATTGCATACTTTCCTTCACTAGATGGTAATGCTATCACCGGTGTAGTGGCGAGGCAAGTCTTGAGTTTCTAAAAACTTTCTTCACAAGCATTTGACCACTGATACTTTACTTGCTTCTAAGTAAGCTTGGTCAATGGTGCTGTTATTTTGGAGAAATCTTCAATGAATCTCCAATAGTAACCTACTAAACTTAAGAAACTTCTTACTTCATCACATTGGTGGGTCTAGGCCACTTGAGGATTGATTCCACTTTCTTTAGGTCTACTTGAAGTCCTTCTTGCTGACTATATGCCCTAAGAAACTATAGTATCCAGTCAGAATTCACACTCGGAGAGCTTGGCATATAATTGGTGATTTCTTAAGGTTTACAATACCATACAGAGGTGCTTTTCATGCTCTTATCTATTATTTGAGTGCACCATAATATCATCAATGAACATGATGATGAATCTATCTAAAAAGGGTTTGAAGACTTGATTCATTAAATCCATAAAAATAGCTGGTGCATTCATCAACCTAAAAGGCAACACTAGAATTCCTAATGTCCTTATCTTGTTTGAAATGCTATTTTGGGCACATTCTCCTTCTGAATTCTCAATTGGTGATAACCCAATCTCAAATCTATCTTGGAGAAATGGCTTGCCCCTTGCAGCTGATCAAATAAATCATCTATTCAAGGTAGTGGATACTTATTCCAAATAGTGACTTTATTGAGTTGCCGATAATTGATATATAACCACAAAGACCCATCCTTCTTCTTTATGAACAAAACAAGATCACCCTAAGATGAACTGCTAGGATGGATAAACCCCTTGTCAAGCAAATCTTGTAGCTGCATTTTTAACTCCTTCAATTTAGCTGGTGCTATGTGATAAGGAGGTATCAAGATCGGATAATTCTTGGTAACACGTTAATATTGAATTTGATCTTTCTTTCTAGTGGTAAACCTAGTAATTCCTTAGGAAACACATATGAAAATTCATTAACAATCAAAATATGCTCTATCCCTTTTATTTCAAACTCAGCATCTCTGATGTAAGCCAACTACAAATAACATCCTTTTCTTAACAATCTTCTTACTCCAATAGCAGGGATTATATTATATAGTGTTGCACTCTTTTCTCCTTGATATTCAAATTCCTTCCCTGTAGAAGGTCTGAACACTATCTTCTTATCATGACAATTAGTGGTAGCAAAATTCTTGGACAACTAATCCATGCCCTAGATTACATCAAACTCTAACATTGGTAGTTCTATCAAATCAATCTTTAGCTCTCTATTATCAATTTTCACTATACAAGAAGAAAAAACATTTTGAACATCTATTTCTTCTTCTAAATGTGTAGACATAACCAATGGATTTTCTAATAATTTGCATGCCATTATAAGACCTCACCTAAGCACTAGTTTGATCCACTAAAGGGAATCGAAATGCTCATTTGGGAAAGAACTCATGGAGAATCCCTCGGGCTTATCTTTATGTTTTAGAGTCGCCACCTTAATTTTATTTTGGGAAAATATAAGGAAAAAACCCATTTAATTCCCATTTTCACCCTAAAGGAAAAAGATCTCTAGCCTCGAACCAAAGAGGATTTGAGGACTAGGTTTTCAGTTTAACAAAATATGTTTGGCCAAATAATATAAAAGTTACTTAAAATATATTTAATGAATAGTGTATAATGCATGGACAATTTATAATATGCATGATCATTCATTCCATATATTTAATAATAAATACAAGTAATAGTCCAAAAGAAAGTTAACATTACAAATAAAATCCCAAACATAGGAGATACCTCCTCTAGCCCTTATGAGTTCTAAGGTAGTCACACATTCCCTAAATTAAACCTAACAACAAAATAAAGGAAACAAAAATGAGAGTAAGTGAAGAAGGTGATAGGTGGAGAGTTGGCTAGTTTTAATTAGATTCGATGCTTGAACTAAGAATGCCTACTATCTCTTTGAATGGGAATCAAAACCCACGCAGTTCTCCCTTTTCGCGAAGTGGTTAGTTTAGCGTAGTCAGTTTATCATGTTTTAATTAATTAACTTAATTGATTACCGAGTTGATTATCTAACAAACTAAGTGAATCAATTTAATTAACTAACTAAAAGAGTCAATGAGCTTTTAAACTAAATAAAAAGGAAAAGAAGATTACCTTGTGCTTTTGTGACGCGGATGGAGCGGATGACTGGATCGCAGTTCCATCTTCTCCACACAAGGGACACGAGCCTTGGGTGACCAAAACACTGTTCCCCCTTCTCAACATGACGAACACAAGCCTTGGATAATGAACTTGTCTCGAATAACCAAGTAAAAAGCTTTTAACTAGTTGAGTAAGAATTAAGGAGAAACTTCCCAAAATAAGCCTTGGGCAATGAACTTTCCTTAAACAGGTGGGTGAAAAGCCTTAAACTGGTTGAGTAGGAATCAAGGAGAAACCCCCTAAATTATTTTACGAAGTAAGAAGCAAATGCAAAGCAATTTACTTGAGGTTAATGCTTTTCAAGCCTCCAAGTTTTATGTGTTTTGAAGTGTAGAGAGATCCTCTATATATAGAAGGATGACTTGAGCATAGAGGCTGTCAATATTCGATGTGGGATTGCGAAAAGGTGGGAAATCACTCAAGTTGTTGTAGAAGGCTCTATAGCACCGCATAGAAGTATGCGATAGTACTGCAAATGCTTTTGCGGCACTGCACAAGGCTTTGCGGCAATGCCATATAGCTATGTGGCAACTAACTCAATTTCACTTCTTCAGCCCATTTTCACCCATTTCTCATCTATTTTTCATGATTCTACTTGTGTTGGTCTTTGTACTAAGTCCTAGATGATTTGAAGATCATTTAAGAGTATCGATTAATTCTTTTCTTGACTAAAAATTTAGAATTTTGGAAGTGTAGAACTAAGGGTTCACAGTTGTAGATAATTTCTTAGCAAAGCATGAAGAAATAAAGGAATAAATAGCCCTAGAATCAAATAGTACTTATGCATTCAAAGTTTGGATAGAGAGAGTACTTGTAACCATAGTGTTAGAGGCTTGTGCTGCAGGTTGTGCCAAAGCAAATACTCTTCCTTTGCCTCTACCTATAGGAGCCTAACTAAAAGTCTTTCTAAAAGCTTGCCCTAAGCCTTTACCAATCTCAATGCCTCTACCATCATTGCCTCTGCCTGTCGGCATTCCACTATTGTTGACTCTTCTCATCTGAACTATGGACTAAGAAGTCTGTGGTCTAACTATAGATCCCTGTGGACAATCTTTCACAAAGTGCCCTGGCTGCTCGCAACCAAAATAAGCACCCATCTCTACATAGCCCTGACCCTTATGTTTGTTTGCACAAATAGGGCATACGGAAATGGAAGCTCTAGATGGAGTGGTATTAGCTGCATTGTAACTCATATGAGAAATCAATCTAGTAGGATTTGTCTAACTTGAGATCTCCCTTGTTGACCTCTGAAATTACCTGATGATTGTAGGGATATATCCATGCTCTTCACTCCACTGTCATCTCCACCTTCTTTGGAGGAACTTCCAACACTAGCTTTCTTCTTCTACTCTCTAATTGCCTTTACCTCCATTTCTTTGTTATCAATCATCCTTGCCTTGTCAATCACTTTAGAATAAGAATCAAATTCATGAGCAATTAGAACTTTAAATAGAGGGGTAATCAATCCTCTTCAGAAACACTGAATTCTAGCATCTTCATTAGGTACTAGAGCTAGAGCATACTTGTTCAATCGATGAAACTTCTTGCTATAATCTAAAATAGACATGTCTGGGATTTGTATTAATCTTTCAAATTTTATAACTCTAGCCTCCCTTACACTTTTCAGTAAGAACTCATTCAATACTTTTTTGTTAAACTGTTCCCAAGTAATTTCTTTGTTATTCCTGATTATTCCAGCTATGCTCCTTTTAAACTATTCTTTGGCATCCTCTTTCATTAAGTACCCAGAAATTCCATTGCTCTTTGATCCAAAATCTTCATAATATGAGCCTTATCTTCCATTTCTTCGAAGAAATTTATAAGGTTCACATCACTTTTGTATTCTAAAGGCTTTAGTTTTAAGAACTTTTCATAATTGATTTCCTCTACCGGACGAACATCTGGTGGTGGAGGTAGAGCCATTGGAGGAGGACGAGCAACTAGAGCAACATAGGCAATAGGAATAGGAGGAACAAGTTGTTGTCTCTATTGAGTAACCAACTTAACTAGCATGTCGTAATTCCTTTGGAGTTGGCCTAATCTTCGTGCTACTGCAGCCATATCAACTGGAGGTGCAGGAGAAGGAATTGCATTATTGTCTGCTCAACTAACAAAACCTTCTTCAGGAGGAATAACCATTCTATGATGGCTATAGCCTTAGCCAAGGAGGAATATCCATAAACTGATAAGAATAATAAGGTAACTTAGATTCATAACATAACGATATACGCAGATCTATATCTAAAAAAAACATAATGATAATGTGATGGAATTCTAAACACCATAGTTTTTTTTTTCCTAGTTATGCATTTACTTAGATTACAATACTTCTATAGTTGTAAACCTTTGCTCTGATACCACCTTTGTCACACACTGAATTTCTAATGATGTGACAGTCCTAGGGCAAGAGTAAATTTAAGACTACCATATACCTGTAAAAACTAATTATACTAAAAACCAATTATACCAATAATCTTCCTGAATCAATTTAATATCATTTCCAATACCATGCATATATTCTATTATATTTGGTAGTCTAAATTATTTTATTTATAATACAATTCCATTATATTTTAATTGAACAGAAGTAACTACATCTAAGTCCATTCAACTACTATGGAGTTCCTAGAATAGTAGACAATGAAACACAATAAAGCGATTAAAATATTTATATAAGATAACTTATTGTAGAGGGAAGAAAAATAGGAAGCTTAGTCTTCTCTATTTCTAGCTTTCTCTACTATAGCATCAGAAAAACCACAATAAAGAGGGGTGAGCCTTCAACTCAGTGAATTATGAAATATATCCATACATGGGGTGGTATAACATATATATTATATAACAAAATGGGTTAGAAACAATAATATATATGTACCTAGAAGAAATGACACCAAAGAGACAAAATAAAATCAATCAATCAATACCAATTAATAATAATTAATAAAGGTAGTAACTTCTCCCCTCTTTACATATGATTGGCCGAGCATACGCCTAAAGTACATAGTCCTCTCTAGGTGGGACACTGATATATTTGACCTTATTAGTTGGGTCATTAGTGCACACGGCCTAATGGTTTATCCCCCATTAGTATATGTGTTATGTCATATGTATGGTTAATGGCTTGGTCAATTGCTAGGTAAGAATAAAAACAACAATTAGACCTAAGTGGTCTTTGGATAATTCAATAAACAAAATTCAATAATTAAAATGGGTTAATAAAACAAAATAATAATTCAATGATGAATAATAATAAGAATTCAATGGTCGATAACAATAACAATAATAATAATCAATAAGCAATATAAGTCAATTTAACTCAATAGAAATTGCAATAAACAATTTATGGTAGGTTACCATGTATCAATATATTCCATAACTTAACTCTTATGCTAATTTTTATGCCAATTTTTCTCTAAACAATTACCAATCACTTCGATTAGAATAAGATACAACAATTTCTAATTTACAATCCTACAATAAAACTTTCAATTTAATTATTATCAATCTCTGTACTTAGGACTTCTATAGATTTAAACTAATTGACTTAATAATTTTTTTATTAAAATCATTATTAATCTATTTTATTACTTAATCAAATAAAACTATTATGTTTAAAATTAGAATAATCATTAGAAACATATTCGGAAGATCAATTGTCGCTTACCGAACATGAAAATTACTTTGGCATCAGTTTTCAATAAAAAGAGTGTTAATAATCTTGTCTTAGAATGGAAGATCCAGATTACTGGTTGTTTTTGTAGTTCATCAGAGGATCATTGAAAAACTGATTTGGTTAGCCGTATGTCGCCTGATTCTGGCCAAAATTTAAGTTAGTCCAAAAATTACAAATGATATATTAAATGATATATCAAATTAAAATTGGGAAGTCGTTGGAAAATAGCTCAAAAACTTCTGACCACCATGCATTTTGGTGGTGCATGTGGCTTTGTCTGATGGAATCTGGCTACGTGCTTGGTGGCTTTGGAAAGATCTTCGCCTCAAGTTGCTAAAAGGCGGCGGTTTGGTAGTCGAAAGTTTCAATTGCTTGTCTCTCTATTTCCTTCTTCTCTCTCTCTCTCTCTCTCTCTCTCTCTCACTCTCCTAACGGCTACCAATATGGTAGCAGCTGATTGGTCCATTAGGGCCAATCAGTTTGCTTTTATAAGAAAAAAAAAAAAAAAAGAAAAAAATATTTATTATTATTTTTTATATGTAATAATAATAATAATAATAATTCACTAAAAATCAATAACAATAATTGATACTAAAATTTAAAAAAACTTAAGCAATATTTATTAAAAATAATGATATTTAATATAATATTAATAGTGAAATCATCATGTCTTAAAATTTATTTAGGTATTCTATTTCATTATATTATTTTTTTTGAATAAATAAATAATAAATATGTATTAATTTCTTAAAATAATTTAAAATTAATAAAACAATACGAATAAATAATCCTTATAAATTAGCAATAACTTAATATTATTTTAAATTGTTCTTGAAATTTTAACAATTAGAATATTTATTAAAGTTAAATAAATAAATAGTCCAAAAGTCTAATAGATGGCATAATAATTTCTTTTTTAAGATATTACATTCAAGATAAATGGATGAGTGGGAGGAGAGTAACAGAGAAGAGACCAAGAATATGGGGGTGATAAATTATTATATAGATCTGAGTCCATGTAGCATTGTAGATCAAAGGGGGACCAGCTGCAATTTAAAAGAAAAAAAGGGAACTAGCTATATTTAAGGAGAAAAACAGGAAGGGCACCACTAAATTACCAATTACGAGACTGTAGTTATAAAAATCACATTTTACTTTCTTTTTTTTTTTTTTGCAATATATTTAATACATTAATCATTATGATTAAATATATTAATCATTTTTGTTTCTCCCATCAAAATATAAATTTTACATGTCTCTTGTGCCATCAAATTTTACTAATAAATTCTTTTCATTTCAAATATTTTTAACATACTAAAAATCTTTTTCACTACTTAAAATAATTATTATAAAATATTTAATAAAATATTTTTAATAAACTAATTAATAAAAAGATAAATGATTAACACTAAATATAAATATATTTTTTAAAAGAATAAAATAAAATAAAAGAATAAAAATATAAATGAAACACAAAAGCAAAATTTTTTTTGAACAAATAAAATCCTAAATTTGCAAAATATAGCTATCAGCAAAAAATGTGGAGACTAGTGGTGAGTGTGAGGAGAAAAAAAAAAAAAAAAAAAAGAGAAGAAGCTCAAAACACTTGCGTGCATGATAGACATATGCAGAAGCCTAATTCATGTCGTATTGTAGAACCAAGTCCATGGTATAAGAACTCTATATGGGTAGGTGGGAGGAGAGTAAGAGAGAGGGATCATGCTTGGCCAAAAAAAGGGACCAACCCTAATAGTCACTTTTTTATTTTTTTTATTTGTTTGTAATACTTACAATTAAAATTATATTTTTTATTTTATTTTTCAATATTTAAGAGATAATTAAAATTATATAAGAAAAAATTATATTAATGTTTGAGCTTTTGTATTTGTGTAATTCTTCTAATAATAATTTTAGTATCATAAAGAGAAGAAGCTAAAAACACTTGCGTGCATGATAGACATATGCAGAAGCCTAATCCATGTCGTATTGTAGAACCAAGTCCATGGTATAAGAACTCTATATGGGTGGGTGGGAGGAGAGTAAGAGAGAGGGATCATGCTTGGCCAAAAAAAGGGACCAACCCTAATAGTCACTTTTCTTTTTTTTTTTTTATTTGTTTGTAATACTTACAATTAAAATTATATTTTTTTATTTTATTTTTCAATATTTAAGAGATAATTAAAATTATATAAGAAAAAATTATATTAATATTTGAGCTTTTGTATTTGTGTAATTCTTCTAATAATAATTTTAGTATCATAAATATCAACAAAAAATAAAGAATTAACTTTTTATTTATAAATTTTAATATTTTTTAGATAATTTTTAAATGGTTTTTAAGAATAGTTTTACATTTTTAAAATATCATATTTATCTTTTATACGATATTGAATTTTCACTATCGCGGAAGTTCATATATAATAAGTTGTAAGTTCATTAAAAAGAAAATTTAAGTTCATTGGTAGTACAGTGTATGTTCATTGAAAATTCACTATCAAATATATTTATAAGTACTAAAATCATTAAATATTGATTATAGATTTATCAAATATAAGGTGTAGGTTCATTATTTGTGAACTGTAAATTTATCAATTAACATATGAATCTATTTTTTAATTTATAAATTTCTATATTATAATTTATGAATCTCAAATATACTTGTTATGAACTTTTAGATTATAATTTATTAATTTTATTTTTAAACTATGAACATGTAGTTTTTTTGTAAATTTTTGAACTATAATATATGAACCTCATATATACGTGCAATGAATTTATAGTTTATAATTTATGAATATGTTGTTTTTAACTTACAGATTGTAGTTTTATAATTGATGTTTATAATTTTTACTAATAAATTTGTACTCATAACATATGTATAACAACCCTAATTTTTAATTATTTTAGAAAATCCTACTTTCATATGGAAATATAATATGATGTGTATTGGTTTAGTACTTAAATTTTCATTTTTAAAAGATTTCTAGTTTTTATGATTTTACAAATATTATGTTAATTATAAATTTTATTTAACTTCTAAAATATGTACATTTAATGTAAAGAAAATTATTTATTCATTTATCAATTCATGAAAATATGTACTGAATACTAATTAGTTACTATAAAGTCCCATAAGATATATAGGATTATTTCCAAATTTATAGTAATTATTTGTAATATATATATATATATATATATATATATATATATATATATATATATATATATATATATATTCAAAGTTTTATTATTGTTATTATTAATAATATAAAAATAACATGATCATATCTTTGCAATCCAGTCTACTGATTGGTTGAGCAACAACCAATCAGATGGTTGTATAAGCTTCAACCAGCAACGAGAAAGAAAGAGAGAGTGGGCGATGGAGAACCTATCTTCGACTGGAGGGGGCTACACCACCACCATCATCGATTAGCCCACCATCTGACGATTGCGAGGGAAGTAGCGGCTAGTAAAGACACACACTCTGTTTAAAGATTTTTTGATGACTCCAACTTTTCAATCATGATTCAGGTGCTTTCTAGTGGTTTTTCTAGCGGATCTTGGTATCATTTGAAAGCTCTCTTCATGAGCTTCCATTTAACACCAATTTCAATTGATTTGAATGAACGACGACAAAGAACTCAGGTGGAGAAGAAAATGTGGCTAGTCAGCAGTAGCTCCTAGGACAGTAGCTTAAGCAACTTCCGTTCAATGTCCTGATGATGTTTACGAACTTATTTCAACCAGATTCTGTGTGGATAAGCTTGAAACCCTTGAATCCGAATGCATTATATAATTTTTGTACCCTTTTATGTTAAAAATTTGTGTTCCGAACTATTTATTATTGTGAATGTGTATAATTATGAGTTAATATGAAATTTTATTTTACTAATAAGGTTAAATGGGTAAATTTGAAATTATTAGTAATTATGATTTAATTGAGAGCTATTGTGAATTTAATTATATGAGTTGTATGTATATATGATTCGTTAATTGAATTAAGGAAGTTAATTAATCTATTAATTTAATTTTATGAATTTCAGATGGAAATTTAGTATAGGAATTCAATGTATGAAATTATATAAAATCAATAGGATGAATTAGCTGTAAATAGAATTCGATGTGCTTAGTTAGTAAACTATCACAGTTGGAATTTATCTGAATTTTTATAAGTTTATTTAGTTGAGTTTATATTACTTTAGAATTGAATTAATTTATGCTTACTATATATGTATGCCATGAAAAGGATTAATTTTATTTATTATTTTTAAATATTGATTTTTCAAAACTAATATGTAAATTTAGTTTGCAAATTTATTTATGAAACTATTTTATGAATTAGTCTTATGAAAATTTCTGATTTTATAATAAAAATGAATATTTATTAAGTTAGTTAAATAAATAATATTTGATTATTAATTTAGTTATATGTATATGTATAAAAACAATTTAAATAATCTAATATTGCATGTATATAAATAAATGTGTTTATGTAAATGATGTTAATAATTACTTTTAATAGTAGATGTGTATATATGTATGATTGAGTTGATTTTTGGAAATGATGATATGATGATGCAAAGATATATTATGATTATATATAGATAAAATTGAGGAGTTGAGATGGTGGTGATGTTTGCCAAGTATGGGGGCCCAGAGAGGCAGTTGAATTTTTATTGATTATTGACTTAGAGAAGTGTTGGTTTCTGTTTGGTATTAGTGAGGAATATCCTAGTTTTAGAGAAGATTTTGTCGAAATTTTGGTAGAATCTTAAGAGTCGTTTAGGTATAGCCTTAAAGATTAGTTGTTCCTATTATGATAATCTCGTTTATTATACAGCATTGGCGTTTAGGTGTCCTTCCAATCATTAGATATCGCACTCCAAGAGGAGAGCTAGTTGGATTATTTGCTAAGTCTGTGAGTGATACTAATTAATATATTTTTCAGTTTACATTCATTTGATTATATATATATATATATATATATATATATATATATATATATATATATATATATATATATATATATATATATATATATATATATATATATATAGTTATGCATTATAGATTAAATAAATAGTAAGCATATGTATGTGTATGAACATTAATTGTGCGAATTATTATTTGTGATTGCTGGAAGGGATTGGAATGAGACAGAGCCACAAAGGTTCATGATATGTTGATGATGATGTTGTGATGTTTGATGAGCTATCACTGGTTTATGAAGGCTGCGGGCTTGCTTATCGCTCAGTGCTGCTGTTAGTTGGATCAGTGTTGCATGGCTTAGGCCAAGGACGAATGCGGTCCTAGATTTGGACTAAGAGATAGAGTTGAACAAAGAGAGTCAGATATACAGGTCGGCTCCCTATATTGAGGTTTAGTTTGGTCTTTGTGGATTATATCTCATACTTATTGCTTGCATGATTTATTTGTCTCTATAGCATAATACACTAGCATGAGCATTAGTAATCTGTATATAGGAGACTAGATTGGTATATTATTTAGTATTATTTATTGAATTGAACACTCATTCATAATTCCTATTTAATATATTTTTCCAAGTTATGAGATGAGCTCTTGAAGATATTTTAAATAAGTTTTCCTACTTTTTATTCTCTGGCAGTGTAATTGTATTTTTAACATTCAACTATGTATTTAATATTATATTATTCTATATTATTGAAATTCTAGCGTTCCGCAATGTTATCTATATTATATTTCATTCTATATTATTTGTTAATCATTAATATCTCTTGGTTACTTAACATGTTCTATTAAGTAATAACCAGATAAATGATATATGTTATTTTGAAATGATGATTTTGTTAGCCTATCATGGTGTTGAATTGATTTGATGTTTGTTCATATTCTCTTTAATGTGTAGGCCGCCCTGGTTTTTTGACAATTATAATTATCACTTGATAGTTTTGTCATTTAACAAGTTGTTAAATTTATTATGGATACTGGTAGCTATATGTATTACCAGTGTCTTCGTACCGGTCATGTACCTTCGGATTCGGGTCATGACAATATAATTGTATTTTGTCATTTACAATTATGAATGTGAAATTATTAATTTTAATATTTCATTATTATTATTAAATTTTAAGAAATTAAAGTATTATTATATAATGATAAAAAATAACTAAAATCTAAGGGAGGAAAAAATTAAAATTAAAATTAAAATCATTTTTGTTTTTAATTTTTAGAAACATAAAATTATTTCCCCTATGTTTACTTTTAATTACATTGGTTAAAATTCTTTAATTTTAATACATGGTATTTTTTCTTATAAAAATGCTGGTATATTATCAAAAAATAAATTTAATATTATAATAAAAAAAGTATAAAATACACTGAAAATATAAAATTAAAATAAAAGTATAATAATAAATTATTAATAATAAAAGATGAGACATGATAAACTGATATATTGTTGTTTATGTAAAAATTGACATTTAGCTAATATCTAAAATTTAAAAAGAAAAAACAAAAAAGAAAAAGAAAAGCGTGTGTGTTGGGACTCATACACTACTCTGGACAGTTCAAGATATAATAACCCCAGTATATGCTATTATAAAAGGTTAAAAAAAGAATATGCTATTTTGTTTTTTTATTAATAAAACAAAATAAGAGAAAGTGACACAAACAGTGGACTTGGTCTTTATTATTATTATTATTGGCCATATCATATCTCACGAATTAGCTAACCCAAAATTGGACCGATTGACTAGTTTGCCGGCAGGTTCATCTACGTTTACACCAAGTTTGCGGTTTTTTTTTTTAATTATATATATATATATATATATATATATATATATATATATATATATATATATATATAATTTGGATATGCCTTAAATTCGGTTGCCGGTTTACATTTGACAACACTGATATTTATAAAATTAGAGAATTATTTAAATGAGATTCTATTATCCACTTTGTGTACGTACTTATCATTATTTGTGTTATTTATGTGGTAATTTAGTAACTAACTAAATATAAGTAAAAACTTTTTTCTTTAAAAAGTTGATGATGTACAATATATACATATATGCACTTGGCTAAACTTGGATGGTTTTTAATGTGAGGTTGGGGTTAAAAATTGATGTTATATTGTATAATATATATCCGTTTTGATACTACTCGTCTAGACTCAGACTCGTATGAAAAATTAATTTAATAATTAATTTGAGATTGAATTTAATCACATTCCAGTTTCAAATAATTCATTAATCATCTCATAATGATAATAATAATTCACTAAATTCCTTGCATATAGTTTAAACCATAAGTTATTTTGTAACATGGATTAGGGTATCACCAAAATACTAAAAAAATTATTTTTATTGTGATAATATTTAAATGATGTAATAAGATTGAATGTTTATCCTATCTCTATAGATATATTTTCTTATGAAAATAAAATTTCATTTTTATTCTTATCTCTATAACTTTTTACACCTATAAATAGATATTACAATCAATGAAGGGATACACATATAAATTTATTCTTTCTTCTATTCTCTTTTTTCTTTATTTTATATAATTATTCTTTATTTTGTAACAAGTTATCAGTATGATTTTTGTTTTACCATTTTTTAAAGTTATTTAGTAAGTTATTATTTGATTTATACGTTGTATGTTATTAACACGCTATTTTTGCTTGATTTAGTTATGATTTTCTAAATTTATTTAGTAAATTCATTTGAATATCACATAAATTTAAAAACTTATTAATTATTTTTTTACATTCAAAAGTTTTTTTTTTTTTTTTCTAAAGAGAATGATTTTTTTTATAATTTTAATTTTATACAAATTTTTGTATATATATATAATGTGATGGGTAACAGGTTAAGTAATTTAACACTATTGCTTTTTAGATTCCCATCTTCCAATTGTTATATATATGTTTCTAACTAGTAAGATGCAATGATTTTTTTTTTTTTTATGCTCATTTATGGAGATATTATTTGATGCTATTTAATGTTAATACAATTCTTGAAGAATTAAATTAATTAATTAATCAATTATAGTTCCTAAAGAATTTGTATTTTAAAATTTCTGAAAAATTAATATAATCTCTATAATTTCTGAAAAACTAATAATCTTTAGAGTTTCTGAAAAACTAATATTCTCTATAGTTCTTAAAGATTTAATATTCTCTACAGTTTATGAAAAACAAATATTCTGTACAGTTTCTGAAAAACTAATCAAATAAATAAATAAAATATAAATTCCTAAAGA
Source organism: Reutealis trisperma (assembly GCA_947687605.1). NCBI lineage: Eukaryota > Viridiplantae > Streptophyta > Magnoliopsida > Malpighiales > Euphorbiaceae > Reutealis > Reutealis trisperma. Next base: position 49,406 of record CANTUT010000615.1, on the reverse strand, counting down.
ATTGACATTTTAAGTTCTTGAAAAACCAAGTATCCTAATTTGTTAAAAAACTAAGTATAATAATTTTATGTCTGTAATATACTTTTACAGTAGCAGTATAGAGAGTGAAAATTTATAAAATATTTTAAACTTATTCCTTGTCATCTAATGCCTGAAAAGAATGCTAAATTTCTAATTATCAAGTTAGGCTAACTAATATAACAGTAGTCCTTGAAGTGTATGCCATAGATTACTAAAAATAACAAATGAGGTAAATTTTGTAAATCAGGAGAACTTTGAAAGAGAAACAATCCACATGGAAGACATAATTTAGCTTAATATATAGACTTCCTGAAGGAGTAATTGGCTAAGATTTTTGCGTTTATATATATTATACTTACTATCTTGTGGGATTATATCGATAAATTATTTATCTATTTATCTAAATTATTTTGTATCATAATCTATGACTAAATTCCTTGGTGTTTTATTCTCAGTATACATAAAAAAAAAAAAAATGTTGAGTTGAATATGTAGTTTAAGCATTGAATTTATAGTTCAATAATCAAACGTTGAAGGTTTAGTATAACATGCCATTGTACATGCGACTTTATTTTATATATATGAGTTTTTTGTCGTATGTACTAATAGCATCATCTCAATGTGCGGAAAAAAAAAAAGTCCAAAGAAGAGACTATAAATTTATTTTGATGAGGCACATTTCCCGACATTAAAAGAGAAAAGCACCTGTAGTGTTAAAAAATGTTGATAAATTTACTAAAAAGAAAACTGTATTTTTGATCTATTTATAAGTCAGAATGAACTGAAAGTTCATAAAAATAATACAGTTATAACAAATTACAACTCAACTGCCAAATGTATTAATATATGCCAAAAAGTGACAATAGTCTCATATTCTAACTACCAATACCATAGTAAGGGCCATGATTCTAATTGAAAATAAAAATCAAATTGAGTTTGATGCACGCTAGAAGTATGGATGACCTAAAGATAAGAATCAATGGAAAAGAAAAACAATAGCACTCATAAAATCTCCTGAAGAGAAGCCTCCTAAAGAAGAAGATCTCAATCAAAGAGCTATAGCCAATTATGAGACATAGATTGAGACAATAGAACTATTAGATCCTTTATATATGATTTCTGGAGTTGATGATTATATACATGAAAACTATGAGATATCAATATTTTATGATACAGCAGAAAGAGTTAATAGAAATTTGATTATCATCGATGATGAATTTGTCTCAATAGTAGCTCTTACTGTTTCAAGAGAAAATCTAGATCCAAAATCTATAAATATAACTGAATATTAACATAAACATAATTGATCATTATGGAAAGAGGCAATTAAAGTAGAGCTAGACTGGTTCTATAATTAATTATGAGAAAACTAATTCTCCTATTATGGAAATGATAATGTTTTGTTATTTGATTAGTGTGGCAGTTAACGAAAGGTTTGAGATGTGCCTTAAGAAAATATTATGTGAGTCCTAAAAGGACTAAAGATATAAGAGTGAATCCTTACTAAGAGAATGATATGTGAATGGTTCACTATGTATTCATAAAAAATCATAAATTGGTTATTATTGCAGTATATGTTAATGATCTAAATATCATTGGGACTTTTGACAAACTCAAGAAAATATGTATTATCTGAAAAGCGAGTTCAAGCAAAAATTTGTATCAATATGTAGATTAGTTATTAAGGAGTCTCAATCATCAGTCTGCTTATATAGAAAAGATACTTAAACAATTTTGTATGGATAAATCCAATGGCGGTCCATTCACTAGAAGTCAAAAGAGACCCTTTAGACCTAAAGAAGATAACATTGAGTTATTTGATACTGAAGTACCATATTGAGTGTTATAGGAGCACTCACAAATTGTACTAAACTTAATATTACATTTGCAGTAAATTGCCTAGTTAGGTATAATTCTGCACCAACCAATATTATAATGGTGCAAGACACTTATTATATTATCTTGGAAGTATTATTGCATCATCTTGTCGATACTACTTATTTACTTGATCATCATAATGATAGATCTTAGATTGGTTATATGATGATACTGTAATTTCATGGTCTTGAAGTACCTCAATTAAAGATACTCTCATTATGTTATTTGAAATTAACATAATCTGTATTGCATAAAATAAAGTGGATAAAGTAAACATGTTTTACTCAAATTCACTTACATGCATCTAGAAGAGTGATGAAATTGATATCCACTAAATTCACTCGAAAAACAACTTATTTATTAAGCCATCACATAATATGATATTGGAACAATATTGTATCATCGATTGATATGCACCATGTTGAGATGTTGTCTTCATTAGGGGGAGCGAATTAATATAAAATTGTACTCTTTTTCCTTAGTCAAGTTTTTTATCCCATGACGTTTTCTTGACCAAGGTTTTAATGAGCCAATTCATGCAATAACAGAATAATGCATGAATTGCATTCTTTTCCTTCACTATATTTTTTTCCTCTAGGTTTTTCTAGCAAGGTTTTTAATGAGGCATATTCATGACTCAAGTAATATCTTAAGGGAGTATTATAAATAAATTATTAAATGTGAATATTACTTAAATATCATTAAGTATACGGTTTCACAATTTGGCAGATTTGTTTACAAAGGCACTCCCTACAACCATATTTGAGAAATTTGTAAATAAAATTGGCATGCGTCGATTAAGAGATCTTTGTTAGAAATTATGTTTTCATGAGCAGGAGATTTTTGTGCACTGTACTATTTTTCCCTTAACCTAGATTTTGTCCTATTGGTTTTTCTAGACAAGTTTTTAATGAGGCAGTATTATGGCTCAAGTTCTATAAGAACAATGTATTCTTTTTCCTTCACTAAGATTTTTTCCCACATGGTTTATTCTTAGTAAGGTTTTAATAAGGCATATTTTTTGTAATAGACATCCAGGAAAGTATTGTGATAATATTTAAGTGATGTGAGAAGATTGGATATATATCTTATTTCAATATATAGATATTATTATGTAAATAAAACTCTATTTTTATTTCTATCTCTATAACCTTTTACACCTATAAATAGGTGTTATAATCAATGAAATGATACACACAATAATTTATTTTTTCTTTTATTCTCTCTTTTTTCTATTCTCTATAATTGTTTTTTATTTTATAACATTTTTATATTTTATAAAATGATTTTTTTATTCTGAATTTTTTTCGTGTGTTATTTCTAAATGCAATAAACTTCATATCCAGGCCAAATAATACTGAGAAAATATAGGCTTATATGTTGGAGTAGCAACCTCATGAACATTGGATTTCATTTTCACAATTAGAATCGTCATCCATATTGGATAGTAAATAGTTCATTTGAATAGGGATGATAATGGATATGATAAGGTAGTACAATACTCTTATTCATACACAAAGAAGGAAGTTTATGTCTACTCATATCTGTATCGTTTGGGTGATAAATTTTATAGGTAATAAATTTTAAATTTATCCTCAAATCAATTAGGGTTTTAGGTAACCTTGGATAATTCATTACTCGAATGATTATCAAACTATTATATATATCTGTATAAATTTAAATATAAGTATATAATTACCATTAATCATTACATATTATTTTCAAAGAGAACATATATTAAAAAACAAAAAATAAAAAATTGAAATATGTACTATAAATTAGTATATATTATATTCAAAGAGATCATACATTAAAAAATAAAAATAAAAAATTGAAATAAAAAATACTAAAAAAATTAATAATTTAAAAGTCCAATTCTTTAAATGCAACATATTAAATACATCATAATGAATAAGTTCAATTATATAACTCATAACATTGTGCATCAAATTTAAAGAAAAAATATTGAAAATAATTATACCTAAAATAACATACACCACCAAAAACACAACATTTACTGACGAAAATTAGCGGCAGAAGACATTCCATACTGATCAAATACAGACAGAATATTAACAAAAAGCAGTGTAAGAATATTTGTATATTTACTGACTGTTTACTGATGAAAATATAATATTACTAATGGATTGCTGACGGAATATACTGACAGATACTAACCACATTCTACCGACAGTTTACTAATCAATTACCGACGGAAAAGAATACATGCGAATTTTTTTGTGGCAATTAAAGCCTTTATTGATGGATTACTGACGAAAAGCCTACTGACTTTCCGTTAGTAATCCGTCAGTAAATATCAACTATTTGTACGGCTTTCCGTAAGTAAATACCAGCCATTTGTAATATTTACTGACGGAATATAGATTGCATTGGAAAAAATAGGCGTGCGATATTTGCGTGTAGTCTTATATTGATGGATTAGTGACAAAACTATTTAATCCATGTGGCACTAGCTGTCAGTAATCCGTCAATAAATTCTACTAGTAAATAAAAATTTATTGACAGATTACTGATGGATGGCACTCGGTGGTTGGCTTTCCGTCAGTGATTACTAAATATTATTTAATTTTTACTGATGGAATACAGATGGAAGCGAAAAAAATAGGCATGTGTTTTATCACCTTTAGTCATTTACTAACGGATTTTTAATCCACGTGGCATGTTCTATCAGTAATCTATCAGTAATAATGAAATATAACATGTTCACTTTCTTCTTTCTTTCTTCCCTTTCTTCTTCTTCTTTCGGTTTCTCTATGCCGCTATTCATTTGTTTTTGCTATTCTCCCACGTTTTCCGACTGCCGTTCATCCTTCACCGGTGATTTTTGAAATTTCGGCAGTATGAAATGCAGCATGAGATTGAATTTGAGTTTAGATTATTGAATTTTTGTTTAGATTGATTTTGTTGAAATTTAATTGTGGTTTTTGTTAATTTTGTTGTTGAAATTTAATTGGGATTATATATATATATATATATATATATATATATATATATATATATATATATATATATAGTTAATTAAATAAATTTATATTGATATGCATATATATGCTAATAAATTTTTTAAGATATTTCATTTTTTTAATAAATTTTTTATAAATTAATAATGGTATTAAATATGGTGAAATTATTTTAGTAATTATTTTAATTATCTTGGTTTTATTAATAAAATTTTAATTTTATTTCAGATAATTTACGTGCGGGGCAGCAATAGAAGTCAGATTCGTGCGTCAAGAGGTCCATACTGTAATTTAATTTATTTATACTAATATATAAATATAATAATTTATATATTAGTGTGCTTTTAAATGTTATGTATAATTTGTAATTTGTTATGTTCATTTGTAAATGTATATGAAAAAAATAAATATTGTGATGTGAATTTGTAATTTGTGATTAATTTTTGGGATCATACTTTTAATTTTTAAGAGAGAAATGATCTTGGTCAAGACCCTACTTGTAAGAAGATCATTGTGCACATCCACATGAGGAAGGAAGACCGATAGACCTTTATCGACCAGTGCTCCCAATGGATTCATGTAAGTTTTAATTATCAATTTTCTTATTAAAGTAAATTAAAAACTTTAAATGCTAACTATTATTATATAAAAAACCAAGAGGATCTCAGAAACCTCTGTGAGCAGATGTCGCAGATGGCCCCTAGATCTACTAAGTCAGCTCAGGTAGATGAGTTTGAGTTATACTTCAGAGTTGTTGGGGGGCTGGGAGAAGGGACAAGTCTACAGGATAGGTTTGATAGCTTGCTCATTTGGACATCTCAAAGCCAATTCTTCCCTAGCTCACCATCATCACCGCCACTTACAACTGAGCATATGTAGTAGGAGATCGATAGGTGAGTAGCTGAAATGCTAGAGGAGATGCAGCAGAGTAGATAGTCCAGGAGTAGGTCCGCTAGCAGGTTGAGCTGCAGATACAATAGTTCTTTTCACGATACTTTGCTGGTGGTTTTGCTCGTCCACCTGTTCCACCACTGGCTTCTACTATTTCTCATCACACTTCAGTTGGAGATACTGCTATTGCTATTGCAAATGCATATATAATAGATTCGGAGCATGGCCAACATCATCAGAAGGGCCACGAATAGGATGATAATGCTCAGAAGCACGATTAGTTTTTTTTTTCTTTTTTTAGTTTAGTTATCTGTAATATTTATATGGTGTATAGTATATTATATTTTTTGTAAATAATATTACGCTATATAATACTTAATTTTGATATTCATATTATATATTTATTTATAATTTTTTAATTAATATATATTTTATAAAATTAATTTATAAATTTTTTTTAAATTTTAAAAAAAATATAATGTCAAATTTATTGACAGATCACTAACCGAACGTAAATATTAAAAAAATATTTTTTAATATTTTACTGATGGATTACTAACCGAAATTGTAATTAATTTTTTTTAAAGAAATTACTGATTGATTAAATACAGTTTCTCTTAAAATATTATTTTTTAAACGTAGTTTAATGACGGATTACTGACCGTTACGTTAAAATATTATTTTTGACTAGAAATTACTGACAGATTACTAACGAATACTTATATTTACTGATGGATTAGTGACAGACTATGATTATTTAAGATCATTTTTCAAACAAAATTACCAACTGTTTTTCAATGAAATACTGACCGAATTTCATCGAAAAATTTACTGATGGATTGTTTTATCCATCGCTGAATAATTACTGATTATCGTTTTATCGACGGATTTTATTCATCTTGAATCCATCAGTTAGTTCATTTACTGACGGATTTTTCCATCAATAAATGATTGTATTTTTATAGTGATATCACAAGTTACTAAATTATGAAACAACAATCACAAGTTATTGTTATGGCATGGTATGTATGGGTCGAATATGGACAAAACATGATAGTTTGGGTAGGATATTAGTACAGGTATGGATATGGTATTGTATTATCTGTACTATATCCAAACTCAATGCTATTTTTTTGAATATGAATTTACTCATTCTCATTATCCAATCAACTCGGGTATTACTTATTTTGACTGGGTAAGGCTCTGGTAAATATCCACATGTAGGGTACAAATTGCCATACCTACATTGGACTGGATAAATATTATTTCAAGGTTTTATTAGTTAAGGATATAAAATTAGTATGTTTAATTATCATAATTATCAAAGGATTGTTATATCATGGATCTTGGTCCATATTATATCATGGACCAGGGTCTACTACACGTATAAATCATCTCACTCCCATTTTTTATTTTAAATGATAGGGGACCATATGATTTTAAGTCAATTTTGCCTTTTTTTATTTGTTTTTAATACTTTTAATTAAACTTATATTAATTTTACTTTACAAAAAAAAAAAAAAAAGCAATTTATCTTTTTACCATGTCCCATCTCTTTATTCTGTATTGTATTATTATTAATAATTTATTAATATATTTTTTATTTTAATTTTAAATGAAAACTAGTATAATTTTTATGTTAATTTTATATTTCAATGTATTTTATATTTTTTTATTGGAACACTAAATTTATTTTTTAAATTATACTAGCATTTTTATAAGAAAAATTAAATTGATAAAAAAACTACAAGAATATAATTTTTATTTTTTTAGTTAATATAATTTAAATTAGAAGAACTAAACAAATAAAAAAAACTTAACTATTAATATAATTTTTCTTAAAGAAATTAATATAATTTAATTATCTCTTGAATACTGAAAAATAAAAAAATAAATATAATTTTAGTATATTCATTAACTATTGATTACATGTTTATCGTATGTGAGAAGAATGTTCATCATTTATATATTGTATATTCATTATATTTTGCGGTAAGATATATTAAAAAATTTATTTTATTATTATAAAAAATTATATATTTTCTACACTTATAAATGTATATGATAAAAATTCAACCATTAATGTAATTTTTTTTATAGAAATTAATGTAATTTAAATTAGAAAAATTAAACAAATAAAAAACTTAACCATTAATGTAAATTTTTTTTTAGAAAAGTTAATATAATTTTAATTATCTCTTGAATACTAAAAAATAAAATAAAATAAATATAATTTTAGTATTTTCATTAATTATTGAGTACATGTTCATAGCATATGAGTAGAATGTTTATTATTTATACATTGTATATTTGTTACATTTAGCAGTAAGATATATTTAAAAAAAAATTTATAAAAAATTAAATATTTCCTACACTTCTAAATGTATATGATAAAAACTCAACTATTGATGCAATTTTTTTCTTATAGAAATTAATATAATTTAAATTAGAAGAATTAAAAAATAAAAATACTTAACTATTAATGTAATTTCTTAGAGAAATTAATATAATTTTAATTATCTCTTAAATACTAAAAAATAAAATAAAATAAATAAAAATTTTGCATATTCATTAACTATTGATTACATATGGACAGAATATTAATCATTCGTATACTATATATTTATTATATATAGCAGTAAGATATATAAAAAGATATATTAAAAAATTTATTTTTTATAAAAAAATTATGTTTCCTACATTGCTAAATGCATATAGTAAAAACTTAACTATCAATGTAATTTTTTTTTATAGAAATTAATATAATTTTAATTAGAATAATTAGACAAATAAAAATAATTCAATCATTAATGTAATTCTTTTTTATAGAAATTAATATAAATTTAATTAGAATAATTAAACAAATAAAAAATTCAATCATTAATGTACTTTTTTTTCTTAATTATCTTTTCAATATTGAAAAATAAAATAAAATAAATATAATTCTAATTACAAATATTACAAACAAATAAAAAAAAATTTGTGACATTGATCCCTTCTTTTAATATTAAATTTGGTTTGCCTTTTTTACTTTCCTTCTATACTACCACGTCCCACCCCCTTTTTTTTTTGTTTCTTTTTTCCTCTCTTTACATGTGGGTTTTAGACCCTAGGTCCATGCACTATGGACCGGGGTCCATGATATAATTTGTCATTATCAAGAATCACTTATTAGTGTTCCCTCAATTTTTTTTTAATTGTCTTTTTTATTGTTTCACAAAGATTTAAGAAACAATTAATTATAGTAAGTTCTAAGAAAAAATGACTAAATTACTTTTATTTGTTATAGAGTAATGGATAATTTGTGTATTAATAATAGAGTAATAGATAAGAATAAGGATAAAATTAAGAAAAAAAAAAGTAAGTCTTTTGGTTTTTCTAAAATGACAAATAATTTAGAAAAAAATTCTTTAAAAAGTGACAATTAAAAAGGAATGAAAGAAGTATTTAATAATTAATTATCCATCTACTATAAATAGCAATTTCTGAAAGCAAACAAGGGTAGAGGAATTGGAACAGGAAATTCAGGTTTAGTCGCATTCATCCATAGGCTATGGCAAACTATATTTTAGGGGTGGGCAAAACCTATGCCGAGAAGGTATTCTTTTTTAAAACGGAGAATACAAGTCAAGGATTCTTGGGCAACAGTGTGCTGAAATTTCTTCTCCAAAACTAGCAAATATCTAAAAACCAAAAAACGGCTATTTGTGGAAGCGAATAGCCACAAAGGGACCAAATTTCCACATAAAATCATCCAAAATATTATACGAAGGCCAAAAATTTATTAAAAATGAAAATGAAAGGAAACGAAAGAAAATAAGAGAATATTGTGGTAAAAAGCAATTAGAACAAAATTTTGAAGTTTTAATAGTTAAATTTTATGTTGCATATTAAAAGATAGTTTAATAGTAAGTATCTATATAATCTAAATAATAAATTTATATTTAATTCTCTTTCTACACTAAGAAAATAATTAACTTTTATTTTAATATTTTGTGTACTAATTTTGGATTTGTTTTGATTTAGTTATTTTTAGTAATTGATAGCTGATAGCTAGTGATTGACACATGTTGACTTATCAATATTAGTCATTTTGTAAAATTTAATTGCCATTACTATTGAAATGTAAAATGGCTACTGAAGTAAAGTAATATTATTTTTACATATATAGATATTTATTATTTTCAATTTCAATGTGTTAGGAAAATAAAAAATATTAATTAAGAAAATTATACTTAATATTTTACATATATTTATAATTTATAAAAAATATGAATATAATAATTATTTCAAATATTATGAATAATATTTTAATAATTATTTATTATTGTTAAAGAATAATAAATAAAAATATTACATAAACATTAATGTTAGAGAAATACTTTTAATAATAATAATAATTTTTTGTACCGTTTTGAAATAAATTTAAATTTCATTAGTCATCAATAGCTGAATATAAATTTTAATAAAAAAGGACCTAACTTAGGATCAATTACCCTAATAGACGCAAATTGATTCGCAAATCGTAAATGTTCAATAGAATATCCAACTGCCATATAGTTGATTTTGAAAAACTGCAATTACAATAGTGGAACAACGTGACAAACTATTATCCTCTTTGCAAGCATCTGAAATGTAATAGTGCACATATACCATTAAACTCATAACAAAAAAAAAAAAAAATCCAACAAGAGAAGACTTAATAAAACTTCTAATATGAAAAGTCAAAATAACCTAAAAAAGAAACAAAATACAATCTAATGCAAAATAATAAAATGAAAAGTATTACCTAGTCATAGTAAGTACAAATCCACCTATAAGTATATGGTAAAAATGAAGATGAGAAAGCGCAAGCAGAAATAAAGAGACAAAGAACGAAAATAAAATTGAGTAGAAAAAGTATCGAGTGATGGTAAAGAATATATAAGTGAAGTTGGTAATAGGTGTGGTAACAATAGCAGGGACGAGATTATTCATATCAAATCTAATAGAAAATATTGAAATCATCGCCAATCGACGATGGTTCAAAAAATAAAATTTAATGAACAAATTAAAGAGAAAAGGAAAAAAAGAGATAGCTAAAGTTTTTTTAAGTCATGGTTTTAGAATATTATCAATAAAAAGGACTATAATATTTTTTTTTACAGTGTTAATATGTTAAGGATACTATAATAAAAATATAGGATCAATTATCAATTGATAAATAGAATCAACAGTTTTTTGGGTATCTAATGACTAACAACTTATTGTTTTAATTTACCAAAATGGTTGAGTTAGCTATTAGAAGCCAAAAAAACATCAGCGAGCTTTTAACAACTAAACCAAACACCTACTATTTTTTTTTTTTTAATTTTAAAATTTGGTGTTACTTATATTTTAATGAAAATTTGAAATATTATTTTTATTATTAAACAACAGGTTAAAATGTAAAATTAATTATTTAATTTTTTCATATATATCTTAAATTTAAATTTTAGATTTTCATTGGAGTTAATTTGACTTTTAAGTTTATAAATGTAATTAATTAAATTACTAATTCGGTAGGTGACAATATACGGTATTTAAGACATATATTTAATAATTAAACTATACTACTTAGTGATAAAGCAACTTGAAATTTTAATTGTGAAATATTAACTTTCAACTTCAAAAATCATTGCAATTAAATTTTTTTATTAAATTCTCGTTCATTTCTTAATCAAATTTCAAATTGTTATTTTGCATCCACTTGTTTTTGTGAAAAATAACTTATCTACGGAAAAATAACTTATCTACGAAAAAATGTTATTTAAAAAATATTTTCGAATAAAATAAATTTATTTTATACTTATTGTGTGGTTGTGATATTGAAAATTAATTAAAAAATATTAAAAATTTTAATTTATAAAACTATAAAATTTTTGGACTTATATAAACTTTGACAAATTTTAATTTATTGTCATATGAGAAAAATATATGAAAAAGATGGTAGTTATCAATGATTGTGGTGGCAATATTGTTACACTCTTATTTGAATAGACTGACTCGATCGAATGAGGACCATTCATGTAACGATATTGCCAATAGACATCACCCAAGGTCTTCATCGCTATTTGAATACCATGACTAACAAGGACTCTATTTCTGTCTCTTAATACAACTCGAAGTTCATATATTATTCAACAGTTGATGCCTGAATCTTTCACCATATCGAACATTATGTCAAAGGAGTATGATGCCAATAAAGATTCGTACTACCAAGAGCTCTTATAAATAGCCCTTATTACCCTACAATTAAGGTAATACAATTTTTGAGACTCTCTAGAGATTCTAATTCTTTTAATTCACATCCTTTTTTATCTAATCATTAGAGTAATTCCTCAGATATATTCTAAATTTTTCAATCCCTTGCTTTGCAAACTTTGAAGATTGCCTAACCATGTGCTAGATATCAGAATTCAGCTTGAACATATTATTGTGATAGCAATATGTAATGAATAAATTAATAAATGTATATTTATATAAAATTTTTATTATAATGAATTTGTCCAAATTGGGAAAATATATTTAATTTTTCTTATTTCTATTAGTTAATTTTTTTTTAGCATTTTACATGAAAAATTTTCTGAAGAAAAATAATTTTTCGCCCAACAAATAGAGCCTTAAAAGAAATAATCGGCGAGTAGAATGAATAATAGCCAAATCATGACAGTAAGCACCGAAAACATTATGAATATTTGATTATGGCCTCACTAGGTGTGGAGTTAACAAATGGCTTTAGTTTTTCAGAAAGTGACACAAGAGGAGACCTGGAAATCATTAGGTGTTTTTATGTTTCTTTAGGCTAGACGTGTGCATGCACGGCAATATCCAGCTTATTTAGTTTCCTTAAAAAAAAAAAAAACCTTAATTTGTTTATTTGCAATTTATCTGCTACATTCAAATGGTTCTGAGATTGGATCATATGATTTTTTTTTTCTTTTATTTTAACATAAATAAAAAAATATTATTTGTCAAAAAAAAAAAAAAAAAGAAACTTGAGATTAGTTTGTTTATTAATTATTTTCGAAAAAAAAGTTTTACATATTTTTATTTTATTATTATTGATATTAACTAGTTTATTTAAAATTAAAAGATATAAGATCTGTTTAATCAGAAATAAGAAACAATTAATTATGAATTTTAAAAGTTTTTTATGGACATATGTATCAATATATATCAATATTAAATTATTAAATTCTAATTAATTAATTAAATTCAAATTAATGTATTAGAATAAAAGAATTAAATTTTTAAAAATGTATAGACATAAATATTTTATCAAAAAGTGCAAAATAGAACCCCAAAAGTTAGCTTGGTTGTAAGAAATTTTACTCATCTCCTTATTGACATAGGTTCAATATTCTTGGAATCAAATCATAAATAAAAAATTTTCCTCATTTATGAATCTCCTAGTCCCCCATGAATGGTTCACCCATTACTAGTAATGACCCAAATTTTTAATAATTCTTATTTTATAAAAGAATGCATTAATTAGTTATAGTTTACTATAATTATATTTTAAATAATATATATAATACCCAAAATGATTATGAAAAATTTTTATAGTTAGACTTTTTATTTTAATTTTTATTGCTAGGACCATCCAGCTCTGATTGGTGATGGGCTACATTGCCACCACCATTGGAAAAGCCCACCATCTGGCAACCACGAGGAAAGTAGCGAAGGCGTGATTAGAAGGCTGGTGAAGGTGCACGTTTTGTTTAAAGATTTTCCGGTGATATGGGCTTTTAATGACCATTTCAATCAATTCTAACATTCGATTCTAGCAAAACCATTTTTGTTTTTCTCCTTTCACCGAGATCTTCCTAATGGTACTTGTTATGCCCTCTGAAACTAGCCGAAATTATAGATCAAAAAGTAGCCATCGAAGTCTTTAGACTCTAATCTACAGCGATCAGCAGCGAGTGGTAAATCTAGAGTAGAGAGCATTTTTGGATTCTAGTGGATGAGACAAATCAAATGGTATAATTTTTGACCTCCAACACCACCGCCCACGGTGGTAGCTCCAGTAGTCCTTCGGGAAGTCCTGTTTTCCAATAGACTCCAAATTGATTTTTATGCATATTTATAATGTGTATATTTTTTTTTATGAGTTTTACGTATGTTGGTGGTTAATGGAAGAGATTAATTTTGTTAATGAGATTCTATATGTTCAATAGATAATTATTGTGTGTATTTCATTTTAGTAATCCAATTAGGGAGATTAAATAAATCATGAATTTATGTTGCAAGTTAAAAATTATGAATTTAAGTTATGAATAAATTTATGAAATTATTTTATGAATTAATCTTATGAATTAATTTCTGATTTTATAATGAGAATGAATATTTATTATGTTAGTCAAATAAATAATATATAATATTTGATTATTAATTTAGTTATATGTATATGTATAAATACAATTTAAATAATTTAATATTGCGTGTATATAAATAAAATGTATTTATGTTATAGGTATTAATCGATGAATTTGAGATTACATAATTTCCCCTTTAATTTAAGTTATATAAAAAAAATGTATTTATTAAGAGAACTTACCTCGAACGACAGGTGACGACTAGTCTCAGACGGCGAGCGGTAGCTTGCCTTGGACAATGATAAACTCTTGACTTGATGGGTTGGGTTGGAAAGTTGTAACCCAACTTGCTTTGTAAAGCAAGGAGCAATGGGAAAGCAAAAATAAAAATAAAAATAAAAGAAAACTTTAAACTAAAAAGCTCATTCCTTAGCAGATCAAACTTGTTGAGATGGTTCGCTTGATACAAAGACTAATCAAACAAACTAAGAGGTGAAGAGCTGTGGAAAACTGAGTTAAGGCCTATATTTATAGTAAAAATGCTGGGGGAAGAGTTTGTAATCTTCAGATATGGGATTATTGCAAAAAAGTGAAGAAAAATCCATTTTCACTTTTTTTCGCTTGTTCTTGCTCTTTTCTCATCCGTTTTTGATGATTCTTGCATTGTATTTGTTATTTTATTTTGAATGATCTAAGGCTAATTCAAAGGCCAAAGGGATATGTTTCAATTTTTAGATCTCTATTTTTTATTTTCCCATTTTGACGATTTTTGGCAATTTTAGCTTTTAACTGTTTACTGAGCTTAGGCACTTATAAGGTTCAAATGCATACCAAAAGGTATAAAATGAAGGGTTCATAGCTGCTCCTTTATAAAAAATTGGCTGGTTTATAAGCCGATTCTTATGATAATGAACTCAATGATGAGGGATGTAAAAAAAAAAGGAACCAAAGTGATGTCTAGATAAGGATTTAGACATATTTAGGTGAAAGGCATGGTTGAATTTTAAAGATAAAGGGTAGGTGGAAAAAGGATCCATAAGGATGTTTGAGTGCTTGTTTTCAAACATTTAATGGGTGGAATTGATAGATGGATTTAACAGAGGTGGAAGAATGAACCACAGGGATGTCTAGTGATCATCTCCTAAACATTTACGGGTGGAATGATCATAATACTATCTTATGATGGTTTCAAATGTTTGAAAGACAAACTTAACTCTATGCTAGGTTGATGATCATAAGGCTGTCCTAGGATAGTCTAGAAAGTGTGAAAGCGAAACCTAACCCTATGCTAGGTTGATGATCCTAAGGCTATCTTAAGATGGTCTGAAAAGTCTGAAACAAAAACTGATGGTCTGAAAAGTTCAAAAGAGAAGCCTAACCCTATGCTAGGTTGTTGATTCTAAGGCTATCCTAGGATGGTCTGATTATAAAAAAGATACCTAATTAGATTTAACTTATGGATTCTAAGGCTATCCTATGATGGGTTTGATTAAAAGAGATACCTAATTCATACTTAAGTATAGATTCTAAAGCTATCCTAGGATAGGTCTAATCAAAAGAGACACTTAATTAAGATTTAAGGCATGGATCTTAGGCTATCCTAAAATGGGTTTGATAAAAAGAGATACCTAATTCAGATTTAAGATATGGATCCTAATGCTATCCTAAGATGGGTTTTGATGTTGATGGTTCCAGTATAGGTTCAGAAACTCTAATTGGTTATTCATTGGATTAATGACCTATCTTACTTTGGGAATTTGGATTGATGATCCTTCAGGAGTCTGATTAATGATTTGTTCTAGTATGAAATATATCTCACTATACAATGATTAGATACCTTGAACCTATAAAGAGTTAACTTGGTATAAAAATGTTAATATTTTGGAAGAAAGATGCCCCCATTTCAAAAAAGTGAATATTTAGAAGGAGGTGCCCACACTTTAAAATAATAAAGGAAAGTAGTTTGGTCATTTTGTTTGGATATACTAGTTTGGGGATGGTGGGATCACACTTAATTTGGACCGTGTAAAGTTGGTTGAAGGGTTAATCAAATACTATTAATTCAGACTTAGAGGAGTTTATTTAAAATAAGTACGCTATCTTGGAAGGCTTAAGTATTCTAGCCTAAAAGAATGTTTGGTTTGCGATTAGTTTGGATGGCTAAGTCAGGTCTAGCTTTAGAGAAGATTTAGTTTGAGAGGTTAGGTTTAAGGTTACGTCAGATTTTGCCTTAGGACTTGGTTGGAATGTCAAAGTTTGTAGGAGGTCAAATTAGGGGCTAAGTCCGGTTTAGAGGAAAGTTTAGGCTAGGAAACCAATTTAGGTAGGGTCAACTAGATTTTGGCTTTAGAGGAGATTATGGGCTTCATAAATGAAGGTTTTTTAGGAGTGAGCATCATGGTGAAGGCTTCTTGGTTTGGGCTTCATGGTAAGACTTTTGGTATTGGGTTTCGTGATGAAGGCTTTTGGTATTAGGCTTCGCAATGAAGACTTTTAGTTAAAAGGCTTTTTGAGCTTTGAGAATAGTTCTTTTGCTTGGGCTTTTCTACAAGAGTGCTTTGGACCTCTTTAGAAGATGATTGGCTTTAGCTTAGGTATGATGCT
Source organism: Reutealis trisperma (assembly GCA_947687605.1). NCBI lineage: Eukaryota > Viridiplantae > Streptophyta > Magnoliopsida > Malpighiales > Euphorbiaceae > Reutealis > Reutealis trisperma. The sequence goes on along the minus strand of CANTUT010000615.1, from coordinate 32,692 downwards.
ATAGGTTTTGGTCATAAGGATACTACAGCTCACAGATAAAGGTTTGCCCTTTGACATGGTTGCATCAATATAAGAGGATTAAGCTGAAAATGGTTTATAGGCTATCTCAGTAGTCATGTGTTTTGCTAAGGAGGCATCCTTCCAAGGATAATAAGATGTTAACAAAGAGGCATGGAATGGGCTTTTACTGGTTCAGGCCCTTATTAATCAACTTAAGGATGATGGTTCAACTTTGGGTTTGTTATAGAAATTGAATTTGATGATGATGAGTCCTGAGAGACTTGGAATTTTTAGTTCTTTCCATAATTTGCTAAAGAAAGGATGGGATGAGGCTTGAGCTTTGAAAAGATGATATAATTTTCCGATGAGGCTTGAGATGGATTAATATGATTTCATGAAGTTTGGGAATGGTTTTGAAGGTAGGTTGGAACTTCTAAAAAGGATCAGGGAGGTTGTATGGTTTTGCTATTTGTAGTATGATTCATGGAAAAGAGCAAGTTAAGCTTTCTTGCTTTTGAGATTAAAGGGATATTTGGGATGAAGTACTAGCTGAAGGGAAGTGCCCTAAGGAGTGGCTAAAGGATTAGTGAGAAAAGACAACTTGGGGATCATACCTCATATAAGAGCAAGGAATGTGATGAACAGGAGATGTGCATTAGCTTTTTGAGCTAAGCGATGAGACGGATTGACAAGAGATGATGACATTCTAGGAAGACATACCCCCATTGTAGGATAAAGGTATAGAACATATCATAACTTTAGAGAACAAGCCTCTAGTGAGGAAGGATGAATTTGAAGACATGAGACAAGAGGATTGATTAGAGATAATTTGACAACTTTGGACACGAGGAAAGATGACTAGGATGAGCTTTTTTTTTTTTTTCTCTCTCTCTCTCTCTCTCTCAGCTCTAACTTCTTCCTAAGCCACCCTTTTGGGTTTTCAACTTAGCAAGCTTGAATTAGTGAAATTTGGAAGAAAACATTCTACCATGATTTGGACTACTAATTTTTTTCATGTTGAGGGGCTCTGATATTTGAATTATAGGTCTGACAAAGGTCTTCTCTAAACTTGTTTTCCCTTGTTAAGGTGCATCGTTTGATTACGTAATGTGCAGTAGATAATTAAATTTACCTGCTCTTCGTACTTTAATTGTTTGATGAGAGATCCATTACTTTTTTGATGAGGGCACCTTAAATTTCGATCTATGCTTGTTGTGATGGATCTAATTGACTGTTTGTCTGTTTCTTTTTTTTTTTGCTCTTTTTTTACTTTTTTTCTTCTTTTTTTAAAAAGCTCATTCGTGTTGAACTAAATAAGAAAAATAAATGCGCAAATGATGAAAAGAAAATATGGATGTATTATTATTAAAAGAAACAAAATAACGAAAAGAGACATACATGGTAGACACAAAATATACGACAAAGGAAATAAGACTTGGAGATTTGGACTCAGACTCAGACTTAGATTTGGAATTCAATCTTAGACAGGTCAAATTAGTTAAACTTGATCTCCTTCATAACATGCTACTTAGGACTGAGGTAAGGTGGGGTCAAATTGGATTCAGGTTCCTCACCACTATTTAGGTTGGTGGTGAAAAAGTCAAGTTGAAATGATTTGCTTTGGAGGCTGTCTTCTATCCTCGATGTAATTGCAACTAAAGCTCTGAAACTGGGTAGGTATTAGGTTAGCAAATGGGTTTGGTAAGCTAGAAGAAGGTTCTTAATAAGGATGTATACCTGTTCTTGCTTGGTTGTTCTATTTACCATTTGAGCAGCTTTAGCCCTCCACCTTGCAAGGAACATGGAGAAGGACTCATTTGGAAGCTACTTGGTGGTTTCCAAGTCACACCTAGTCACATCCACTTCATTGTTGTAATGATACTATTTGATAAAGGTATGACAGATATCATCCCATATTCTCTTTTGGCTCTTGTCTAGTGAAAGGAACCATCTCCTGGCAGCACTAGTTAATGATTTTTGGAACAGTTGAGTAAGAAGCTCCTTGCCAAGTCCCAAATGTTTCATTGCCCCTATATATATCTTCAAATGGGTTTTAAGGCAAGTAGTTCCATCAATCTGTCTAGTTTAGGCATTTCAAATTTTGGAAGAAGCTTAGCATTAGGGAACAAGGTTAAGCTATCCACATCAATCAAGTCATTGCGGTGCTTCAGTGATTTGATAGTTTTCTCTATAGTTTCAAGTTTATCCATAAGCAATTTGGAGTCCAAATTAGAGAAAGTTTCCCCTACCTTGAAAAAGATCTAGGAGAGAGGAAGAGCTATAGCGGGTAGTGGTGTTTAGGGCTTGAGTATTGGTAGGTTTCTTAAGATAGGTTTGGTTTAGATTATGGTTGAGATTACTCTTGTTGAGATTTGCTTGGTTAATCATGGCTCGAACTTTCTTAATGATGACTTGCTTTTGTTCCTTCATGTTTTCTTCAAACTAGATCTATTGAGTAACTATGACAGCTTGGAAATGCTCTTCTTACTTCTTAATAAGGCTAGCCATAATTGTGGTTAGTCATCCATGTCAACCTGGTTAGCTATTCGTACCTTGAAACAAAGCCAAAGAAACCCAATAAGTGAATGGGTAAAGACATAAAAGGTGATGAAAATATAGACAAGCAGACTCTGATGAATTGGTGGGCTGACTATTTTAGGGTTTAAGGCATGATGGGTCAAGGATTTTAGGCTGAGGGCTCTGAAATAAGGCCAAAGGTATTAGGCCTTAAGTTAATGGGTTGGTTTTCGAACAATGAAGGGTTTTAGGCAATGTTTTTGACATTAGGGTCCTAAAGTGTCAGGAGATATGAGTCAAACTTGTGGTTAGGTTGACAGAGTATGGGTAAAGATAAGGATGAAGGTGTATGATATTACCTAGGTTTGTGTTTAGCTATGGGAGCTATGTTAGGTTTTAGCTTTAGAAACTAGGTTAGGATTTTGCTTTAAGTGGATAAAGTGTAGTTTGGAAGGCTAGGTTAGAGTTTAGCCTCGAGTAACTGGGATTGCAATTTATGGATGGTTTATTATAGGCTTAAGGATGGAGGGACCATGGTTTTCTTATTATGTCACATCCCACTCTAGGAATGGACGGTCATAGGGATTGGGTAAGCTTAAAGCCACCTAAACCCGTAGAACCCCAGATTTATTATGTTAAACAACTAGCATCCAGAAAACAAATACAATAAACATTCTGATATTCATTAATATTCACTTAATTTACATATAATCTATACATTTAATATTTATTCCAATTCCCAGTCTAACTACACTAAACCATCAAGTACCATGGAGTTCCTAATATTTACAACCATCCAAAATAGATATGAATATTACATAATAGGTTCCACGCAGGAGGGAGAGGTTTTGCTGGAACCACTGGTCTACTCATCACCTGAAAATTTACAAATCACTAAAATGATGATATAAAATCCCAGTGAATAATATATGCATACATATGTATACAAAATAAAAAGGATAAAAGAACAAAGAGAAGCAATAATTTAAGTAAAGCATGTATATCAAGGTGACAGTCATATTAGCTCTCAAATGACAGAATTCACTTAATCACACATTTATAATAAGCAGAGGCTACTATCTTGGTAGCATGCTTTTCCCACATATAGTTGATCAGACTATATGGCTAGGGGCTTAACCCTCCCTAGCTCGGGTTTATAATTCATTGTGCACAATGTCTGATGCAAAATTTATGCCACTCCATCAGATGAGTAGCTCTGTCATTTGATATCCAGTCAAATCACAGGGTTTACTTCAAAATTAAATTCAAAGAAAGGGGATTAAACAACATAAATTCATTTGAAAAATCAAAGTCATTCGAACATATCACAAGGTGCTACAAAGTCGAACAAGGTAATTACAAAGAAGCAAACAGGTTTCAAAGATTGCCATGAACAATTAGAAATTCAATGTAAGCCATAAGGTATTCCAAAGCACGAAGGAATCAATGAAAAGGAAGCAATTCATATTCAAAAGATCATCAAGGAGCATTTCACAAGCAAATATCATATAAGGGTATAAGTTCATTTTGGCATGAACATATATATACATATGCATATATTACTCACCGTAGACTCCTTTGCTCCTATGTACGCTTGACTCTGATACGAATAGTGCTCCTCGCACTTCACCCAATATCCTTGCCCTTGATATTAGACTCTACACATGTATTTCAATAACATATCAATCACTTCCTCATCATCACATTATTTAATTTAGTTTAAGTCCTTAACACTTCCATCTTATTTATAACTTAGCATTCTTAAGTTAAGATATTCTATACCTATACTTACCTACCAAACTTAACATTTCTCTAGTTATTCCCCAATAACTTACTTAAAAGAATAATTCTCTTTTCTTTCAATTTCACATTTCAATCTTCATATTATTCAAGTAAAATCAATTAAGCAATTTCCACCAACACTTCCATAAATTCAAATTATCTACATCTCACTTCATTCTTTTAAATAATTCAATTCAATTAAATCAATTCTAATTTCAATATTTTACTTCAATCTTTCAATTTAATCACCAATAATACCCTATAATCATATATATAATAATTACTTGAATTCAATTATCTCATTAATCACTTAACTCCAATAAACCATTTACCTAAATTCTTACAAATAAAATCATATTTCACTATTTATACACAATTATAAGTTGGAATTTATACCATATGGCTCGGTTTAATGAGCCGAAGCTTCTGTCCGAATTTATCGATTTCAGAGGTCGCCGGAATCCGGTCGCCGGAAAATTCCTACGACGATCAAATTACGATCCGAGGATATCATCGGTTAGCTTGTGATGTGAGGAGTCCGAATATAACTTTCGTTTATCGTAACCCGCTGAAAAACCGGTAGAAACGGCGTCGGCAACCGTTGATGTCGCCGGATTCTGATCAATAAAAAGATTATCTAAAATTAGCAAACAATATACCAAATCGAAGCTGGAAACACAACAAATCCAACCATACCAATTTCGTTAAAAACGGAGATCGGAAAGTCGTCGGAAATTGGCTTAGAAGTTTCGGCCGGCGAGACTTTGGAGGGCGCGTGCGCCGCCGTCCGGTGGCTTCAGGCGACGGGCTTCTACCGGTCGACGGTTCGGTGGGCATGCTTCCTCCTGGTGCGGCGCGTGTTGGTCGGAGGTGGCCGGAGAGCGGTGGTCCGGCGCCCAGCCCCTGCACGCTGTCTCTCTCTCTCTCTCTCTCTCTCTCTCTCTCTGCCTCTGCTTCCTTTCTTTGTTCTGCTTCTTCTATTCTGCTTCTTTTCTTTGCTGCCTGTTTTGGGCAGCCAACTCTTCTTCTTTTTTTTTTTTTTTTTTTTTTTTTTTTTTTTTTTAAATATAAATATATACTAACCTTAAAAATAATAATAATAATAATAATAATAATAATAATAATATTTGTTATATAAATTCTAAAACAAAAATTTTAACCAAAATATTAATTTCATTAATTTAATCATATTATCCATTAACTATAATATAAAAATTATAATATATAACTTCAAATATTAATTATAAAATTTTCTATATTTTATAATAAAATTCCACTTTCTTTAATTCAAAATTCTATCAATTTGATAAAATAATAAATTAATATTTCATTTAATGAATATTTTCTTAAAAATGTTAACATATAATATAATAAATCAATACCCTTTCAAATATCAAATTTTAAATTTGAAATCATTTTCTACTATTTTGAATATTCATATAACAATATTTATAAATCATATATCAAATATCAATATCAATTTAGCTTATTAATATCAATATAATGATAATAAAAATATCAATATCAATTTATAAATTTCAAAAATTTTGAATATCCATACAAATATAATAATAAAGGAAAATATTTTCCATATAAAATTATTACTTTAAAACATTTATCTTCAAATCAATTGAATATTTTTAAAATATTTATTTTCAATTTGGCCACGCATTATGATGCTAAACGGGTATCTTCACTCGTATACTGTATATATCTTATGTCGGGTTGGGATGTTACATTCTTCCCCCCTTTATAAAATTCGTCCTCGAATTTCAAAACACTTTATAAAAGCATTAAATCTATAACTTCAAAAATTACCAAGAAACATTTATACCACCTTTATATCTCTTCAATTTCTAATTTTACCTCAATTTAATTGTAATCTTAAATATGCCTCTTCTCATATGTAGTCTTATCAATACCTAAATCACATATTAACAACTGAATCATAGCTCCTATTACACCAATTATCATACTTTGAATATACACATGCCCTTATTGTATTTCCTAATTTTGAATGACTTCTAATTTATAATTTGATAGCCATGGTCTTCATATAGTTGGGATTTATTCCACTCTCATACTATCATTGACAAATTTTTCTTACTCATTACCTTTTATATAAGTACATATCCATTACACTTCTTATATCTGTTCATCTTTAAACAACAATCTTATCTCAACTTATCTCAAACACCTTATTACCAACTATTTTACATATTATATCGTTAAAAGAATTATACTTTCACCACTACTCTATAATTCTCAATCAACTCCTTAAAATTACATAAAACTTTAACCCAATATTCGTATTATTCAATTCACTATCATATTAATTAACATAATTACTCCAAAATACAATCTTCACATTATCTCTAAAATAACTTCTACCTTTCAACATCATATGCATCTCTTTAGCAATAAATTTATTATTACAATATTCAAATTATTAAATTACAAAAGTCTATTAATACAACTTTTCATTCCATTCCTAAAATACCATTCACTTGTACTCCACAGTTCATATGAAATTTTACTTCAACTATATCAACTTTAAACATATCAAGTAATATAATTGATCTATCGAAATAAAGTAAATACACTTAAACATAATCACAATAAAAAAAAAACATATCAAGCATATATTTGAGTTCGTTCGAGGTAGAGTAACTCTTCCAAGATGATCTTGTCCAAATCGTAAATGAGGAGACATCGCTGCACAAGCGAAGAATGTATAAAGGCCAAATCAAAGCACAAATTTCTAGTCTACATTTAGAGAACTAGAACATCAGCAACCAAGAATCTTATGCTCCGTAGTATTTTTAGTCTCATACATTCTTATTTACCAAAGCTTATCCTTTATCTTAACTTATTTAATTCTATCTTTGTATTAATTCAATCTCATCATAGAACCTTCTCTTAATTAAAATTTTCCTAATCAATTAACTTTATAAACTCTCTTATGTCATAACTTTTATTTCCCTTAGTTCCCTTTAATTCATACTTCATATCTCCTAATATTTCCTCATACACTCTCTTCTTATCATTCAATAGTTTTACTTTTCCACATCTCCATTACTTCATTTAAACCCATTCAAATTATATTTCTATTTAACACATAATCTTCTACTTTCATACCTTCTTAATCAACAATATTTCTTCCATAAAATCTATTATGATCCACTATCATTCATTATTTGTCAAAATCAATCATATTTTTACACTAATTGACTCTTAGTCCAAATCTGCTTTCAGTTTCTTCTTAGAGGCTATCTCATCACTTTACGTTTCTTGTAATCCTCAACTTTATACATTCCTCTTTTTTAAAATGATTCACTATCATGTCATGTTCCATCCCGATCTTCTATTTTCCCCATCACTGTAGTCTCTTAATGCCTTAAGAGTTTTCTATTACACATACCTAATTATGTTTCTTACAAGTCATCTTAACGTATATAGGATTGATCATTTCTTTCTTTGAATATGTAATAATCTTCTTTTAATCATACTATAATAGTATTCTTCCTTAAGCTATACCCAATATTCTCAACAAATCTCCAAATCTTTACCTCCTCATTTCTTGAATTTATAGGATGGCATCTATATCACAATTTCAATAATACCTTATTTAGCCTATCTCACATAAACGATATACGGTACTTGTCAAAAATCGATCCACATTCTTACACCAATTCATTCTTAGCTTACATCTATCCCTTTTTAAGTTAAATCTTCTCCCATTTTCCTTTAAAAAAAAAACTATTCCTTAATTATACACACTTTCTGGTAATTGTTAATCTTATGTTCCTTTTCTGTAGGGTAATACAATCCTAATCATATGCTACTTTGATCCTTTACTGACTTCACAACTTTATTCCCTTAGTAGGTCTTATACTTTCCCATAATTGCTTTTCTACGGTCACCTCAACCACATATACAATTAATTACTTCCTCTTTGATTACGAAGTAATCTTCTCTTAGGTCCCATTAGCTTAATATTCTTCCTTTAATTATACTTAGTAACCACTTATGTGTCAAAGAAAATCCTTATCTTTCTTATCATTCTAATCTATAAAATAACATCTAGGCCATAAATTTGATATAATCTTTTTAACTTATCTCACATAAATCTCACTATATAATAGTCATATTAAAACATTTATAATTTCACTCAATCACTATTGAGTATTTTCCTTCATTTTATAACTTTAATGGTACATAACTTCTAACAATTTTCTATAGTCATTTAACCATATAACCTATCATTTAATCATTTGCACATACACGTCATAGATCAATTCCCTATCTCTTAGGTATCTCTTATATTATAGTCAAGGAAGCATATATTAGCGTCCCACATACCTTCTCATTACAACTTCTTTATTGGTTTAGAACCCAATTTCCAATTAGTAACCTCAAATCTTTGTCTAAAATAAATCCTATACTTTTTCACTATCATTGTACAATTACACTTACTACTTACACATATCACTATGCATATTCCATAAAATCACATATAAATTTTTCACTTAATAACATTTAGCTATATCTTATAAACATAAAAGGATTCAATATACCCTCATCATTATTCATACTATATACATATTATTCAAATCGTTAATTGAACTAAGCCATGTCAATAGTCAACAGCTACTCATAATAGGAATTAAATTCCTAGTAGGATATATACTTATTCATTTAAACACTTTCACATAAATAATCATTGTCTCATATACACAATTTGCCCTTATCATCCCATTTTCACAGAACACATGATTCATTCACATATATCAATCATACTATATATCACTTTATCATTCCCGTTTTCAAGATCATTATGCACATTCCCTTTTCACAATTATTATATACATATCATATATCACAGGATAAACTTAGACTCTTGCGAGTAATGCGGATCTAGATTTATCGATATACTTCAACGACAAGAAGGAATTTCTATGCTCCATGGTTTAACCTATAACTCATAGTACTTATAAAGTCTAAACTAGACTTAAACTTTGGCTCTGATACCACTTTGTCACATCCCACTCTAGGAATGGACGGTCCTAGGGATTGGGTAAGCCTAAAGCCACCTAAACCCGTAGAACCCCATATTTATTATGTTAAACAACTAGCATCCAGAAAACAAATACAATAAACATTCTGATATTCATTAATATTCACTTAATTTACATATAATCTATACATTTAATATTTATTCCAATTCCCAGTCTAACTACACTAAACCATCAAGTACCATGGAGTTCCTAATATTTACAACCATCCAAAATAGATATGAATATTACATAATAGGTTCCACGCAGGAGGGAGAGGTTTTGCTGGAACCACTGGTCTACTCATCACCTGAAAATTTACAAATCACTAAAATGATGAGATAAAATCCCAGTGAATAATATATGCATACATATGTATACAAAATAAAAAGGATAAAAGAACAAAGAGAAGCAATAATTTAAGTAAAGCATGTATATCAAGGTGACAGTCATATTGGTTCTCAAATGACAGAATTCACTTAATCACACATTTATAATAAGCAGAGGCTACTATCTTGGTAGCATGCTTTTCCCACATATAGTTGATCAGACTATATGGCTAGGGGCTTAACCCTCCCTAGCTCGGGTTTATAATTCATTGTGCACAATGTCTGATGCAAAATTTATGCTACTCCATCAGATGAGTAGCTCTGTCATTTGATATCCAGTCAAATCACAAGGTTTACTTCAAAATTAAATTCAAAGAAAGGGGATTAAATAACATAAATTCATTTGAAGAATCAAAGTCATTCGAACATATCACAAGGTGCTACAAAGTCGAACAAGGTAATTACAAAGAAGCAAACAGGTTTCAAAGATTGCCATGAACAATTAGAAATTCAATGTAAGCCATAAGGTATTCCAAAGCAAGAAGGAATCAATGAAAAGGAAGCAATTCAGATTCAAAAGATCATCAAGGAGCATTTCACAAGCAAATATCATATAAGGGTATAAGTTCATTTTGGCATGAACATATATATACATATGCATATATTACTCACCGTAGACTCCTTTGCTCCTATGTACGCTTGACTCTGATACGAATAGTGCTCCTCACACTTCACCCAATATCCTTGCCCTTGATATTAGACTCTACACATGTATTTCAATAACATATCAATCACTTCCTCATCATCACATTATTTAATTTAGTTTAAGTCCTTAACACTTCCATCTTATTTATAACTTAGCATTCTTAAGTTAAGATATTCTATACCTATACTTACCTACCAAACTTAACATTTCTCTAGTTATTCCCCAATAACTTACTTAAAAGAATAATTTTCTTTTCTTCCAATTTCACATTTCAATCTTCATATTATTCAAGTAAAATCAATTAAGCAATTTCCACCAACACTTCTATAAATTCAAATTATCTACATCTCACTTCATTCTTTTAAATAATTCAATTCAATTAATTCAATTCTAATTTCAGTATTTTACTTCAATCTTTCAATTTAATCACCAATAATACCCTATAATCATATATACAATAATTACTTCAATTCAATTATCTCATTAATCACTTAACTCCAATAAACCATTTACCTAAATTCTTACAAATAAAATCATATTTCACTATTTATACACAATTATAAGTTGGAATTTATACCATATGGCTCGGTTTAATGAGTCGAAGTTTCTGTCCGAATTTATCGATTTCAGAGGTCGCCGGAATCCGGTCGCCGGAAAATTCCTACGACGATCAAATTACGATCCGAGGATATCATCGGTTAGCTTGTGATGTGAGGAGTCCGAATATAACTTTCGTTTATCGTAACCCGCTGAAAAACCGGTAGAAACGGCGTCGGCAACCGTTGATGTCGCCGGATTTCGATCAATAAAAAGATTATCTAAAATTAGCAAACAATATACCAAATCGAAGCTGGAAACACAACAAATCCAACCATACCAATTTCGTTAAAAACGGAGATCGGAAAGTCGTCGAAAATTGGCTTAAAAGTTTCGGCCAGCGAGACTTTGGAGGGCGCGTGCGCCGCCGTCCGGTGGCTTCAGGCGACGGGCTTCTACCGGTCGACGGTTCGGTGGGCATGCTTCCTCCTGGTGCGGCGCATGTTGGTCGGAGGTGGCCGGAGGGCGGTGGTCCGGCGCCCAGCCCCTGCACGCTCTCTCTCTCTCTCTCTCTCTCTCTCTCTGCCTCTGCTTCCTTTCTTTGTTCTGCTTCTTCTATTCTGCTTCTTTTCTTTGCTGCCCAACTTCTTCTTTTTTTTTTTTTTTAAATATAAATATATACTAACCTTAAAAATAATAATAATAATAATAATAATAATAATAATAATAATAATAATAATAATAATAATAATAATAATAATATTTGTTATATAAATTCTAAAACAAAAATTTTAACCAAAATATTAATTTCATTAATTTAATCATATTATCCATTAACTATAATATAAAAATTATAATATATAACTTCAAATATTAATTATAAAATTTTCTATATTGTATAATAAAATTCCACTTTCTTTAATTCAAAATTCTATCAATTTGATAAAATAATAAATCAATATTTCATTTAATGAATATTTTCTTAAAAATGTTAACATATAATATAATAAATCAATACCCTTTCAAATATCAAATTTGAAATTTGAAATCATTTTCTACTATTTTGAATATTCATATAACAATATTTATAAATCATATATCAAATATCAATATCAATTTAGCTTATTAACATCAATATAATGATAATAAAAATATCAATATCAATTTATAAATTTCAAAAATTTTGAATATCCATACAAATATAATAATAAAGGAAAATATTTTCCATATAAAATTATTACTTTAAAACATTTATCTTCAAATCAATTGAATATTTTTAAAATATTTATTTTCAATTTGGCCACGCATTATGATGCTAAACGGGTATCTTCACTCGTATACTGTACATATCTTATGTCGGGTTGGGATGTTACATATTAGGTTATGGATGTACCATGGATTTTGATATTGGGTGAACCATGGATTTGGTGACAGTTGGATAATGGGTTTGATTAGATTAGACCGTAGGCTTAAATAGGCCATAGGTTTGGATAGTACTGTAAAGGATGAAGTCTAATCAACATTTAGCTTAGGTAAGGACTGTGGATAAGGATGAAGTTAGGTCAGTGTTTAGCTTTGATAATAACTTGAATAAGGATTATGGAGGGTAAAGTTAGGGCAAGGTGTTTTTAAGTTAAAGATTAGGGTGATGACATTTTGAGTAAGGTTAAGGTAATGGTGTTTAAGTTTAGAGGCATTTAAGGCTAAAGGCTAAGGTAATTAGGTTTAGAGCTAGGGTATTGGTGTTTAAGTTAAGGGCTAAAGTAATGGGGTAATGATGTTTAGGTAAAAGGTTTAGGGTGATGGTTTAAGGTTTGTGGGAGTGAAGATGACTGGGATAGAGATTTGAGAGTGTTTATAGGGAAGTTGTTTAAATGGAGATAAGATTGTTTGACCCTTCTTTAGTTCAAAGCTCAACCTAGACTTAAGATGAATGCATTTTTTTTGTACACAATGGATGCATGAAGAAACATTTAATGAGTATGCAAAGGTGCAATGTTTTAATTATGGTGCATACAACCTATAGTCAAGATCTAGGTTCATTATATGAAAGAGTAAGGGTGGCCTATACAGGGTACCCGTCACACTAGAGCAGTGATATACCTAATCATATTTGAGTCAAGGGGTCTCGCGTGGGTCTAATAGTCCATACATACTTGTTACACCTTCGAAAGGATCAAACAATTCATTGCGATGTGGATGATTTTGCTATTGATGAATAGACCCAATGAGGATTACTCACTCAGTGCTACTCACTATCCATTATCTTCCTAAAACTAGCCTTATAGGCAAAGAGATGCAAATGATGCATGAAAGCCATTTATGTATTAAAAATGTTAAACTTTGATTTCAAACCAATTGTTAGTCCTTTTATTTCTTTTATTAAAAAAAAAAAGATAATCCCCAGTGGAGTCACTAATTGTGAGGCCTCGACCAAGCACCGGTCTGATCCGCTAAGTAGGATCTAAATGCTCATTTGGGTTTTAACTCACGATGGAACTCTCGAGTTCAGATTGGTTGATTTTGAAAATTGACTTATAGTTGCTACCTTAATTTTATTTTTTATTTGGGAAAAGTTAAGTGAAAAACCCAATTAAATGACTTTAATTTTATCCCAATAGAAAAAGTGCACTAATCCTCAATTACTAAAGAGGATTCGAGGACTATATTTTTTGATTATTTAGAAAAAGATTAGTTTGGCAAGTTTAATACAAAATGACTAAAATTGATTTCATGAATAGTTTACATAATGCATGGATAGTTATAATATGCATGAATCATTCATTCATCCATTCAAATAATAAAAGGCAAAATAATTAAAGATAAAGATTAAATTTTACAAGAAAAATACAAATTATAGAAAGAAATAGTTATACTTCCTCTGGTCCTTATGAGTTCCAAAAAAGTCACACATTCCCTACACTAATTCTAATAAAATCAATGTAATGAATAGAAAGAAATTAAATTAATGAAGAAAATGATGGGGGAGAAGTTGTTTTATTTGAATTAGATTCGATGTTTAGTGAATCAAGCATTCCTGCGTATTCATTTAAATGGGAATCAAAAGTCACACATTTCTTCCTTCTTGTGAAGGGGTTTATTTAGCTAAACTACTTTATTATGTTTTAATTGATTGATTAAAAAAAGGTTGAGTTGATTGATTTTAATTGATTACCAAGTGGAGTTAATTAAATCAGATAATAATTAACTATCTTAGCAAACCAAACATTAGGCAAGGAGCCTTAGAGCATAAATCCTAAGGAGGGAAACTAAATGAAATAAATAAATAAAAGGAAAAGAAAAGGGAAAGGGAACTTACTTTGAACCACAGGTGACGACTAGTCTTAGATGGTGGGAGGTAGCTTGCCTTAAATAGCAGGCGATGGCAAACTCTTGACTCGATGGATTGGCTTGGGAAGTTGCAACCTAACTTACTTTGCAAAGCAAGGAGCAATGAGAAAAAAAATAAAAATAAAAGAAAAATTTAAACTAAAAAGCTTGTTCCTTAGCAGATCAAGCTTGTGGAGATGATTCGTTTGATGCAAAGGCTAATCAAGTAAACTAAGAGGTCAAGAGGTCAAGAAGTGTGGAAAACTGAGTTAAGGGCCTATATTTATAGTAGAAAGGTTATGGGAAGAGTTTGTTATCTTTCGATATGAGATTATCGCAAAAAAGTGAAGAACAATCCCTTTTCACCTGTTTTCGCCCTTTCTCGCTCATTTCTCATCCATTTTTCATGATTCCAGTTGCTTTGTATTTATTATTCAATTCTGGATGATTTGAGGGTAATTTAAAGGTCAAAGGGATAGGTTTTAGTTCTTAGAGCTATGTTTCTTTATTTTTTCCATTTTGGCGGTTTTTGGCAATTCCTGCTTCTGAAAGTTTGTTTACTGAGCCTAAGTGCTTATAAGATTCAAACGCATACCAAAGGGTGCAAAATTAAGAGTTCATAGAGTTAAAGTTATTTGATATGTATGGTTGTGGAGGACTAAAGGAGCATATGAGTTATTGTTGTTAATTGTTTTAATGAAGTGTTAATTCTTTTATTTTAGTGGGAGAATGTCCTAGTTGTAGGGGAAATTCTATTGAAATTTCGATAGAATCTTTATTGCTGTTGAGTATAATTTTAAGGGTTAAGTTTATGCTTTGCCTGTATTCTAATGTACTTCCACTATTGTGTAGTGTTGGCATTTCAAATGTTTTCCTAATTGTCTATTGTCATACTCTGAAGGAAGAGCTTATTCAATATTCATCAAGTTTGTGAGTGATACTTTCTAATATGCTTAACATATTTATCATGCATTGCATCATTATACACACACACACACACACACATATATATATATATGACAAAAACATAAAGGCATCCAACATCTGATTGTGAATCTTGCATAATGATCATATTAATGATATGTTGTTATCCAAAATGCACCAAAAATGAGGGTTGAATTGGTGGGTAATTAAAATTTAAGACAATGAGAAATTTAAAAGATATAGGAAAGAAAAAGAGAACATATAAGATTTATAGCGGTTCAGATTATAACTAATCCTATATCTATTCCCCAACCTCAATGGAATGTTTCACCATCTATGGAGTTTTAAACAAGTTCACTCCTAACTTAGTGTTTAGCCTTATATCAAACCTTACAAGATTTGTTTTTTTTTTTTTTACCAAGGATCACATTTAAACCTACTCAAGAGTTTTAAGAAGGCTAATTCTAAAACTCACAAGTGTTTGTCTAAGGCTCACACTCAAACCTAATAAGAGTTTTAATAAGGCTTAAGTCTAAAACCCAAACAAAAGTTTTCCTAAGGCTAACTCTCAACCTTTGAGGATATAAAATTGTTGCAACAAATAAAAAAAAAGGTTTAAGTCTCAAGAAATGAAACTATAAGAGTTTAGCCACCTATGAAAGTATGAATTACCTGTTGAAGGCCTTTGGATGTGGTATTTATAGCTTCCAACCCCCAAAGAGCCATTACAAATAATGGTATCCCAAATCTCTCCCTAAGAACTAGAAAACTTGCATTAATTATGCTATCAGACAAGAATCACAATCGCAGAGCCTTTTCACAGTCACGAGCTCCATTTTGCAATCACAAAGAAGAATAGTGGAGTTCTTAATGGCTAGCTGACACATGGCATGCTTTCACTAGATTTTCATATAACCATTAGAATGCTTCTCTACTAGTATGAATTTCGTGGTCACACTTTTTATATAGCGGTCATTAAATGACTTTAGCATCTAGATTGGTGGTCACAAAACATTCTATGTCTTTAACCAAGTCACTTCTTTTGCCTTCAATTAATTTGTAATTGGGATTAATTAAGTCACAGTCATGAACTGCTATTTGTGGGTGCAATTCCGAGATTGTAGTTGTAACTTATAAGTCTAACACATTACTTAGAAAATTTATAAGATTCTTTATTTCTCGAGCGCTTCTATGTTCCTTATTTGTAAATATTTAGTCAATGCAACTATTAGATCAATTCAATTTGATTATAAAAATCAAAATCGACATTGATTAAATTGGACATCCAATTTAGGTTAACAATCTCCTCCTTTTGATTTTAGTAATCAAATTGAATTTGAAATAAAAAATAAGTGCAATAAAGAAAATATTGCTCCTCCTTAATATAATCCTCCCCCACAATCAATGCTTCCTAAAATTCTTTTCTATTCTCTTCCTTTTTAAAAAAAAAAATCAAATTCTTACAAATCTCTTCCCTTTGTCAAGATTAAAAAGAGGGATTTTGGGAGAATGAGGAAACCATAGATTGAAGATTGAGTATTGCATGTGTGTCCCGATACCACTTATAGTTGGATAACACTTGTTGGAAGATACTATTTTTGAAAGGTACCACATTTTGCCATTTGATATCCCTTGTTATGGATTTGAGACACACTTATGAAATGAGAATTATCTCTGTTTTGGTACCTAAACATACTAGGGTCCTTAGGGGGTTATTCTTGGAAGGATCCTTAAGCTTTAATTGAGCCTTGCTAATATAACAAAATGCATTTATGTGCTAATTTTTCATACAATAATGGCATTTAAGCCTTAACTTAAAAGCATCATTTGTTGACTTAAAAGTCTTTTTGGGCATTGCCATTTTGTTATGAAATTTTGGCCTTTTTACAACATTATCAAAAGAATGCATACAAGAACAAGTATAATGTTGTGATTGTGTGTGTTTTTTAGCATGCCTCTTATACAAAATTGCATGATTAGCTCTTTGAGGCTTATTGTGTGTGTTTTTTAGCATGCCTTTTATACATGAATGCATGATTAGCTCTTTGAGGTTTAGCTCTTAAGCTATATGCATCCTTTTTAATCCTTTTAGGATTTAGAAGGTTTAGTGTGTGCTTTGACTGATTTGTCAATTAACTCAATAGGTTTGAGGAGTAATGGCTTTGATGAACAAAGTAGAAGAAGATGTGGAAAGATATGCATTATCAAAATTGGGGCTATGTTTTACAAAGGGTGACCTTTGAGACATAATAAAAGTGTCTAAAACTTCCTTCCCTTTGTGAAATGTAGAAATATAAGATCTTAACTCCTTAACTTCCAATTTAAAATCATTGTTTTCTTTATACAAATTTTCAATTGAGGAGGTTTCTAATGAAATCTCTTCTAATGAGTCACTAAGACTAACATTGAATTTTTTCAAACTTAAAACAAGTTTTTCCAATTCTTCGAAATTCTTTTTAAGTTGAGAACATTTATCTTTGTAAAAGTTCATTTTTGAAGGATAATTTTTATATCTTGAGGCCATGAGTTCCAAAAGTTCATCCTTATCCACACCATGCACATCATTATCACAAGAATGAGATATAGAGCAAACAACATCACCATCATTATGATTAATACAGTGGGATGTGGAACATACCTCATTTGAAGAATTTTCCAAGGTGATGAAGTAAAAGTTAGCTACATCCTCATTTTCTTCTTCACTTGAAGAGCTATGATCCTAAGTAGCCTTCAAGTCTTTGTTCTTTTCCTTATCCTGTTTCTTCTTGTTCTTGTTCTTGGGGTAATCAAGATTTAGATGGCATTGCTTTCCACACCCAAAGCCAGTTACTTCATTCTCTTTTTTCTTCTTGTATTTGATGACCTCTTTCATTCTTCTTGTGATCATCATCAATTCCTCATCTTTATCATCATTGGAAGAGTCACTTGAATGACTTTCACTATCAATTTGATCTTTGGTGGAGGATTTGAGAGTTAGTGTCTTCTTTTTCTCCACTTGTGGCTTTTCCTTCTTAGTGGTCATCTCATGGGTGAGAAGCTTACTAATGAGAACACTGATATGAATCTTGCCAAGGTCTGCATTGGCATCTTCAATACCAGCCACTCTAGCTTCTTAATGCTTATTTGGAAGGGCTCTAAGGATCTTATCATTGACATCTTTCAAAGAATACACTTTGTTGAATTTCTTCAGATTTGTAACAATAGCTAGAAGTCTTTTTGTCATTTCGGTGATGCTCTTATTTGGCTTCATAGCAAAGGGCTCATACTAATAAGTGAGCATTTAAATTTTCTTAGGTTTGACTTACTTAGTTCCTTCATGATAATTCTTCAAGGTCTTCCAAATGCTATAAGCACTTATGCAATGTTGAATTTTTCCATATTCTTCTCTTGATAGGGTAGTTAGGAGTATGGCCATAGCTCTTTTATTCTTCCCATTTGGCTTTGTTTGAGCTTCAACCTAATCTTTTCTTTGTATCATCTCTTCTTCACCATCAATTGTTCTTGATGGAGGCTTCCATTCTTCAAGTACACTATCCCATAAATCTATGAGATCACTACCAAGGTAGACCTCAATTCTATATTTTCAGTAAGCATAATCAGTGCCATCAAAATAAGGTTTGAGGTGATTAAACCCTTCATTGGCCATTTGATCTTTCCTCATGTGATGAAGCTTAAAAATATGAGACCAATACTTCGATATCACTTGTTGTGCAAGATGCACCAAGAAGGATAGTTGAATTGGTGGATGATTAAAATCAAGACAATGAGAAATTAAAAAGATGTAGGAAAGAAAAAGAGAACACACAAGAAAAGGAAAGGGATCGGAAACCTAATTCAAAACACCCTTTTTCAACCTAATTGAAAGGAATCGAACTAATGCTTTGATATCACTTTTTGCTAAACTTATTTTTTTTTTTTTTTATGTTTTCAAGGAAAAGGAATCGAAGACCTAAACAAATGTCTAGTGTCTACTTTTTTTTTTTTTTTGGTGGTGGCCAAAAGATTGCTTAAATAGCAATGATGAAAACATATTGCTTGAATAGTAATGATGAAAACACACTTGTTTATAATGAAAACACCCTTTTTCATTGAAAACACCCCTTTTCAAGTTTCATCTCATACTACACACTGTTTTAAGAACATTCTCATTTAAATATCTTTATAACCTACACATAATAAACACATAGCAACTAAAAAAATAACATTAAAATAAACGTAAAAATGGCTAAATTAAGCTAAATAATAAACAAATTAACCTAATAAAACTATGACAAATATAACAGAACAAATTCCCCTACACTTAATTATTTGCTTGTCCTAAAGCAAAAAGAACATAAAGCATATAAATAAGCAATTTAATACCAAAATTAAGATTCAATTATAGAATTGCAACTCTTCTTCCATTTGAATTGATTTTTAGTACAAACTTATTCTCAACTAACAAGTCAGATCTCAGTTAGTAAATAGAAAACATCAACTTAAGTATGCGGTCATCCATGTGAAATCCTAAATCCATATTATGAATACATAACTATATTAATTAAATAACTATTTATACATTCATTCATTTTGCTAGGTAGAATAAGTTTAATTGCTCCTTTTTCTTTTTCCCTTTTTTTTTTAAATGCATACAACTTATCCATAGGTTTCAATTCTAGAACATTCAACAGAAACTCTTAGGATGGTCTTGCATGCTCATAATTGGAGCATCATTTGACGTAAAAGACAATCATGGAGTTCATGGATACTTCTATTTACTAAGAAGTCCAACTAGAGGAGTAGAGAGTTACTATGTCTTTATTTGGAATTACCTCCTATTTTTTTATGATAGTTTTTTTCCTTAAAATTTTTCAGAGCAACCAAACCTATTGTAACTAACAAAAAGAACAAAACATGTCAATTTTTAGCAATTTAGAATGCAACAAAAGTTATAAATTTATAGTACTTCAATAGAAAAACACACTTCAGACCTCACAAATATAGCCCGTATCCACATTTACCTCCCAAAATCTTCTAAGCTAATAAAGTGAAAATTCACACAAAAAATCATACTTCAAGAAAATTAGCACTATTCCATATTATTATCCCAAAATTGACATTAAATTAACAAGTCAAATTTCAATAAGTTCAAAAATTTCAAAATACCCTCCCCCATACTCGAAACACATTATCCTTGGTATTTGAAAATAAAGTGATAAGGGAAGAAAAACTCCCTGGGACTAGAAGATATTGTATAACAAATTGGGAAATTCTCTGGAAAAATATTTAATGAATCCAAACTTGTGTATAAATTAAGTGTGGATAGCAACACAAACTAGCAAAAAATTGTACAAAATGAGAAAAATAAAAATAAACTTAAAATAAAAGAAACATTAAACAAAAAAGAAAGAAATAAAAAATAAATATAAAGAAGTAAAGAGAAAAATACTCTAATGTTGTGGTGGTGACGACGGTGGTAGTGAAATAATATCCAAAGGGATGTTAAAGAGATTTATCAAGGCCGATATGAAAAAATGGTAGTGATAGAGCATGTCGTGGCTAGCTGCAAGAGAGGGCTGTAAAAGGATATGACATGAACTGATGAAGATGTTAGGGATCAAATAAAATAAAACGCAACATTTTTATTAGGCAAAATGTGTGTTCTATGCAACAAAAATTTTTTAATTAAGCACACCTGTTTTGAAATTGAAAACACCCATCTTAGGCCTTTTATATAATTTAAAATGCCTATTTTCAAAATGAAAATGCACGTTTTTCTTTTTAAGGGAAAACACCTCTTTTGAATTTTAAAACAAGTGTTTTCATCCATAAACCAATAACAAAAAGCCTCTTTTCTAAACCAAAACACTCATTTTCATCATTTTTTTTCCTTTTTTCTTTTCTTTTAGAGAAAAATAAATTAAATAAAAATAAAGTGAAAATGCTTGTATTGAAAAAAATCAAAAGAGGTGTTTTTATCTTAAAAGTAAAAAATAAAACACCTTTTTTGAAATTAAAAATGCTTGTTTCCTTTTTATTTACTAAATCAATTCCAAAGTTCCAGTAGTTTTAATGCCTTAAGAAATGGGTGTTGTCCAAAACGTGCCAAATTACAAAATTTTCAAGATGAACAGCAAACTCCACACCAAAATACACATGCATTCTTCAAAGTGTGACCCTTAATTACTACTAAACTTAGAATTTACTAAAAGAATTATAAGGAAAACATCAAAAATTAACAAATCTAACAAAAACCTTAATACTAAAACCATCTAATTAAAATTTATTAAACAAAATGCAATCAAAATTATTAAAATAAAAATAAAAATTAGGAAGAATAAATAAAAACTAAAAGAAATAAATTGGGTTGCCTCTCAAAAATGCTTCTTTAATGTCATTCAGCTGGATGTTGGTGCTTTTCCTTCAATTAGGTGTTATCGAGCAAGACGATCTCCACCATTTTTACCTTTGATGCTCCTTTCTCAACTTTAGAACATTGTCCTATTCTGCCAGGATGATGAACTAGGACACTTATTGAATCTCTCCAAAGTAAGTCCTGCAGTAACTTAGACTTGACAATTGCATCAACACTACTAATAAATGCACGTTCTATCACAAGTAATATTAATGCAATATCAAATATAAAAAAAAATTCTACAGTTTTACCCAAAACTGATATTGTTAATTTTCCCTTATTCACATCAATTTGGGTATTAGTGGTAGCCATGAAAGGCCTACCAAGACGCACAATTTTGCCCATTCTCACTTTCTTGTTTAACATCTGATAAAAGAAAATCAATAAAAAATTTTAGGCACTCTATCTCAATTAACACATCCTCTATTACCCCACCAGGATAACTAATAGATTTATTAGCTAGTTGAATGCATATATTAGTGGGTTTCAATTCATTAAGTCCTAATTACTCATACAAAGAGAAGGACATAAGATTCACACCAAAACTAAGATCTAACATGCCATAAAATTTCTTACCATTTACCATAAAGATGTTTAGAATGAAGTCCTTTGCCTTTGGCTGTGTCTGCTGCTGAAAATCTAAATTGGATATCACCATTCCTTATTTCTCTCTATTGTTTCCTTCTTCTCAATAATTGTTGATTTGGCATCTTTGGCATCATTGCTTTCACTTGGAAGGTCGGTATGGAACAGAATGGGTGGTCTATAGGGGTTAACTACCTTGTGAAAATACTTGGAAGAAAAAGCCTCCCCTCATTTTGTGCAAAAAGGCTTAGCAACTTTACCCCTTACAACTTGTTCTCCCTTAGGTTTAGTCACTTTTTTTTTCTTCTCTTCACCTCGTCTCTGAATAATGCAGTGATAGCCATTGCATGCTTGAATTGGCTAGGTAGCTTCCCTTTACTTTGGACTTTCATTTGCTCTACCAACTGCCCAATTTGAATTTCCACCCTTTTCATTAATGCTTCCAAAGAATCAAGCCTCCAATTAGTAACTTCCTGATTTTGAGCACTAATTTGAACAAAGAAAGCTGAGCTATCCTCCAATGATGGTTTATTAGGTTGATTATGCACTTGGTTGGAGGACTACCCTTGGAATTGGTTTGGCCTCTGATAAAGTTGGACTTGTTACTGAGGCTGTTGCTGAGTATACCCTTCTAGGAAAAGTTAGGATGATTCCTCCACCCAGGGTTATAAGTTTTGGAGAATGGGTCATTCTTCCTTTAGGTTGAAATCCTTGCAAAGCATTAACTTCCTTACTTGCAAAAGAATCAACTGCAACATTGCAAATATTAGCTCTATGACCATACACTCCATAGATACTATAAACCTCGTAAGTTGGTTTGTTGATTTCCTTTTATTGCTAATAACTTCATTTGCTTAGTTAACTTTACAATCTGTATAGTCAACTCTTGATTGGAATTCACCTTATAAACTCTTGCTTTCTTTCCTATTACACTCTTTTGTTGGGAATTTGCTCCCAACATCTCAGCCAACTTTTGAGTTTCTACTGCTATTTTCTTTCCTATAGCCCTACTAGTTGCATTATCAACTGTATTTTGACATAGTTGTGTCAGCCCATCATAGAAAAGCTAGTTTAGAAACTAGATAGGATAGTGGTGATGGGGGTACTATATTAGAAGCAGCTTGAACTATTCTCAGGTCTCATGAAAGCCTTTCCTTCCATCTGACTGAAAGTGGCAATCTTTGCTTGAAGGTCTGCAGTCTTATAGTGTGAATAGAACTTTCCCATAAACTTATTATAAACCTCCTCCCAGGTGCTAAAAGAATTAAGAGGTAGAGTGATCAGCCATTTGATCCTTTAGAGTGTATAGGAAATAGCATCTTTAATTGATCTTTAGTCAGACCTTGCAGTGGGAATGTATGAACAATAGAGTAGAACTCAATGATGAAGTTAAGAGGATCTTCATTTGGCATTCTATAGAACGATGGTAGCTGATTAAAATGGATAGTCTTCAACTTGTAGTTCCATACTGCCTCTCCTAGTCTAATGCAGGAAGTTGTTGTGCCAGTGATAAGCCTAGCAAACTCTTTTATTACAGGTTGTCTATTTTCCATGTCTTCTTTTTCCTCTTCTTCCTCTTCTAACCAAAATTCTTTGTCTTTTTCTTCTTCTTCTATTTCAAAAACATCTTCCTTATGGTAAAATTCCTCATTGTCTTCTAAACAGTACTCAAATTCTTCCTAGGTCCTCTTGTTCACTCGATGGATATTGTCTATATAAGGTAGTAGCTCTCCTCCTTGAGATCTTTTGCCCTACATAAATCAAGAAAAACACTAGAGAAAACAATTAAAAGCACATGTTCACTACAAAAAAAGAAAAGGACTAAAACAAAAATCTAAAATAGCAATATTTTTTTTTATTTTCTTAAATTCAAAACACACCAACAAAAACAAAATAAATAACAAATAAAAAAATAATCACACTATGCCTTAAGCCTTCCTTGGCAACGATGCTAAAAACTTGTTGTGCCAAAAATTATCCTAATTAATATGGGCTCGAGCAACTACTTGCAAGTATACGAGGCTGCTGTAATAATGGATAGGCACCCAAAGGTCATCTCACAAGGAAGATTGTGTAAGGGTTGTGTGATTATGAAAAAATAAAATAAAAATAATAAAAACACACCTAAACACTCTAATCCAATTTGTAAGGGTGAATATTGAAAATTGAATAGCAAACTATCTAATTAAACTAAGGGAATAAATTCAAGTTCAAAAATCAATTTAAGAGTCTAGGGTTCAGATTCATCCGATTAAACTTCTATGTTGGGTTAATTATTAAGATGAATTATTTTGCCAAATTGAATAATTAATTAAGCAAAATTAATATAGGTTATTAGTTCAATAAATCTCATATTCACATATTATATCCTAATAAGAATTAATCAATTAATTTCTCAATATTTAATTAAGTAATACATTTTTTATTCATACCTAATCCTTAATTGAATTTAATTCCGATATTGAATTTATTTCTCAACCTCATTCTCTACCTAAGATTAATCAAAGGTTGGCCAAACAATTGATTTCTATTAGAGCAATTCAATTAAGATATGCCAATTAATATAACCTATAATTAGCCCATTCATAATCATTAAAAAGGAATCATCCTAACCCTTGACAAGCGAAATTTAGTTTATAATTGATTTAGCATACATTAATTCAATTAAGTAAACAATTCTAATCATAAACATTATCATGCTTAATAATTAAAACAATAAAATAATTGAATTGAAATTAAGATTAAAATAGAATTGGAAATACTGTACTTGATAAATCACGATTCCTCCAAATTCTGATCTTAATCCTCAAAATAAACCAATAGAAATTGAAATAATCTCTAATCCACAGCTGGTTGATTGATCCAAAAAACAAAAGATTTTTGCTAAACTAATTGTTTTTATGTTTTTAAAAGAAAAGGAATTAGAAAGCTAAACAAATGTCTACTGTCTCCCTTTTTTTTTTTTTTTTTCCTGGCGGTGGATAAAAAATTGCTTAAATAGCAATGACTAAAACAACCTTGTTTATAATGAAAACACCCTTTTTCATTGAAAACACCATTTTTCATCTTGAAAACACCCTTTTTCAAGTTCCATCTCATGCTACACACCATTTTAAGAACATTCTCATTCAAATATCCTCATAACCCACACATAATAAACACCATAGCAACTAACAAAATAATATTAAAATAAACATAAAAATGACTAAATATAAATTAAGCTAAATAATAAACAAATTAACCTAACAAAACTATGAAAAAATACAACATTTCTAAGTTCTTGACCTGTAAATATTCTTTCAATGTAACTATTATTCAATTTGATTGTCAAGATCAATATCGAGATTTACTAAATTCGACATCTAATTTAGCTCAACATACGTGGATGCTTGGATGGGATTAGGATGATGGAGGACCATATAGGGATACGATATAAATTATGATATGATTATGATGATGATGTTTGGCCTAGTTTGAGCTAGTCTCACTATGGCTGTATATTATCAATAAGAGAAAGGGTTATGTTTAGGCTGTTCTCACTGTAGTCGTATGTTTGGAATTTAAGAGAGCTAAGGGAGGGTGGTCAGCTCCTATATTGAGATTTAGAGTGGTTTCTTTTGACTAATTCTCATCCTTGGATAATTATGTGATTGATTGTCTCTATGACACGATGCATGAGCATTTTATTATATAAAATGATTATAGAATACTAGTGTGAACTCTCATTTTAGCACCTCTAAAATTAATTCTGTACTCACCAGAACTTACCAGAATATTTTTAGCACAATCTAACGCTTTTTCTTCACTGGCTGGACTTTCTGTACCAGACAATATTTTTCTAAAACTGACTATATTTTTTCTTAGACTAACTATTTAGCTATTCTAAAATTAATTTTGAGCCTATCAACACTGATTGATAAGATTTTTAAACTTTATAACTCTCAAAAACTGACCCAAAAGTATAAAAAACTAACCTCAAAACCTCTAAAAATTGACCAAAAAAGATCTTGAAATGCTAGTCAAGCCCGTGCCATGTGGAGCCACATTAGTCTGACACATATCTGCATCAGTGTCTATGCAGATCCATGACTTATTGATGTGGTGACCGGGGCAATTTGACGAGGATCCGTGCAAAACTAACACGGATTCGCACCCCTTTTGTGTGGAGCCGCATTTTTTGCACATCTTCCTGTATCAAAATGACCAAATTACTCATCTTTAGCCCAATTTTCAACCCTTTCTAGCCCTACCCCTCATTATCTTTTCACATTTTCACTACCTAAACTATCTTCAACCCAATTTGCCTATAAATAGGCACTGCATTTCTCATTTCTCTTCACTCCAAAAATCAATATTGATTGCTATCTGTCAATTTTTCTTCTTGTTCTCCCTCCATCCACTCTGTAATTAATTAATTAATCATTCATTTTAATTAAATAATTTCTTCACCCAAATCAAGTAAATTAATCATTTTAATTAACTAAAATCTTTTTAATCACTCAAGAGTTAATTAATTAATTAATTAATTACTTCCTTTTTTTAATCAAATTAAATCAAAATCTTTTTTTCATCCATCTACTATTTTAATTAATTAATTAATCATTTTAATTAATTCATTCATTCACCAATCATTTTTTAAATCCTTAATTAATCCAATCGTCTGGTCCGATAAAACGGAACTTTGGTCCGGCAAAACACTTTTCTTGCCCATCCACCAAAATTCAAGGTATTTTTCATCAACTCATTCCCTAAGCCAAAAATCAATTTAATCAATTTATAAAACCCTCCACTTAATCAAGGAAAAAACTACGTGAGTTTTGATTCTTATTCAATAGAATACGTAGAGATGTTTAGAATTTAAATCCAAACCTCAAATCTAATTTTTCAAATTAAATTTATTTTCCATTTGTTATCAAATATAATTAATTACTTTCTAAATGATATTTATAAGGGAATCAATGGTCTTTCTAGAATCTTGTAAGGGCTAGAAAAGGTATTCTAATTTTTTTAATTGTCTTAATTAGAATTAAGAAGTGATTATGTGGTTCCCCTAAATCCTTAAGAATTAGAAGGAACACTCTCTTTAACTTGTAAATGTTTATTTTAATTGTTTTATCAATCTACAATCACCATGCATTCATATTGTGTCATATTCATACACTTTATTTACAATTATCATCCTATGAATGTCATTCATGAAATCAATATATTCTAAGTCAAATTAAACTTAAGAGTCAAATTTAGATTATTTAACCAAAAACCTAGTCTCCGAGTTCAATATGGTTCGAGGCTAGTGATTTTATCCTTAGGTAAATTAATTGAAAATTAATGAATTGGAGTCAATTGAATTTTTTTCCTTAATTTTCCCATTTGAAAAAATAAATTAGGGTGGCAACTTCTAAAATCATTTTTCAAATCACAAATCAATTTTTTGAGCGATAGCCACTCCAATCATGAGCACCGAAATTCATTCCATAACTTCCTTAAAAATCGTTCAGCCTTTCCTTAAGGCAAAAATTTCCCCCGAGCAAGAGAGGGACATTTGGGCAAGGTCTCATAACTAGGTTTGCATGTTAGTATCATTTACAGAGTTGAGGCGCTCATCCCTATCTCCCTATATTTTTCCCAGGTTGTAGGTTGAGCACATGAAGAAAATTTATTTGTATTATTTCTTCCTTCTGTCTTCGACAATGAATTATATTATATTGCTCAATTATGTATTAAATTTTATAATGTTTGTATCATTTAATATCTAGAACTATGCATTGTTAACATACCACCTATGATTTTGTATGATTATGTTGAGTTGGAAGATGTTTGAGTTTCTGCTTCCTAGTTAAGATGATGCTATGTTAAGTAGAAACATAACGATGTGATGGGAATAGCATGATTGATGTTATTATATGATATTTGGTCAATTCTGCTTGACATGTGGGCCCATAGCTTAGGTCTTGTGACAATTATATCTTCCATATGGTAGAAGTATGGTTAGTAGTTAGTCAGGCTTACTATAAGTTCTGATAGCTTTATGCTTTCTCATTCTCTAGTGTTGATCGTATGCCCCTTAGGTTTAGATCGCGACAAAAATAGACTTAATACATTACGCAAAAATTAGTCTATGATATCACCTTACTGCTAAATAATATAAACATGTTATTTTAGAATTGATTATATATCAAACTTAATTATTGTTATTTTTAAAAATATGTGTACACCATTGAATATGATTGATTGCGTATTTAAAAATAATATATTTATCATATGATAATAGAATAATTGATTATAAAAAAAATTCTTATAAAAGAAGCAACTATAAATCCGGTTATACTTGCGGCCATAATTTAATAATAATCTATTTTTCGATTAAATAATAGACTCAAACTTGAATCCTTATTATCAATATTAAAAAAAAAAGAAATTATAAATTTGGTCAAATGCAATAATAATTATTTTGTGAACTCTAGGTTAATTTGATTGGTGAGAGAATTTACTTTTTTTTTTTTTTACCTTTAATCATATAAGGGAGATGAATTTAATACATTGCACAAAATTATTCTAGGGATACATAAAAAAATAAAAAATAAAAATCTAAAGAAGGTTAAAGCCAATACTCAAAACACAAATAGGCCAAAATCCTAAATGGCATATAAAGCATGTTTGCCCAAGCCATGAATATAGGAAAAAGAAAGTGTTGGATGATGGCTAATTCAAATATTATAGAAAGATCGTTGAAAAACCACAAGCAATGAGATACAAATAAATGGTACTCACTTTTAAGACTTTCAATGAAATCTTTTGAAATTTTGACTTTGTTGATAAAGAAGGCTAATTTCGTAATTCAGAAAAAGTAAAAATAATTATATACGGATAAATTATTATTTCATCACTATCTTTTGATTAAATTCATTAGCAGCTTGTGACTTTTTAAAAATACATTCAAACGTATTCATCAACGACTTAGTCCATCCATTGAAAATTTTGATATATTCCAATATATTTCATTAATTAAAAATTAAAATATCTTAAATTTCCTTGTCTTCAACCTAGTGCCCTAATTCCCTTCCCCACCACCACCATCTCCACTAAACTACCTCACTTATTTGCGCTAACAATCCTTTACTTGACGTGCCACCAACACTAACAATATTTCGATCAGGCTCAAAAAGGTTGCCTTCGATTTAAACTCCTCACTCTTCGCCAATTTACCTAGCCTTGGTAACACCTTTCTCAACTGCTAGGCCCCGGGCTCCAATGCTACCTCAATCCAAACACATAGCAGCATTGATCTTAGCATTAAAATTTTGCACAAGTGTCAAAGGCTCAATAAACGACTTGAATAAACTAGAAAATAGCAGTTTCGTGATCTTGTGATGACATAGCAGTGATAGTCTCAACACATGTACATTGTTCAGCAAAGTCAGGATCACAGAGGCAGCTAGTGATAGTGGCAATCATTTTGAATAGGTGAGGAGAGAGAGAGAGAGAGTATCCATAAGAATTGGAAAGAAGAGTTAACAAATCGACACATTACTTGCGAATATGGGACTTGGCAGAGGAATCAATATTGTGAATGCAATTTAGAAACAGGGAGGAGTCTTTTTTTTTTTTTTTTTTTTTTTTTTTTTGGTGATATTTTATTAACATTGATAGTGCAAAGTAAGGTAGTTTATTGGAGGACGTGGTGGTGGTGCATTAGAGAGGTGAAGGGAATTAGGAATTTTAATTTTTAAATAACAAAATACACTGAAATATATTAAAATTTTAGACGGAAAGATTAAGCAGTCCATGAAATGAAACATTAAGAATGTTTTAATGTATTTCTAAAAATTTAAGAAGTCACTAATAAATTTAATAAAAAAGTAAAGACGAAATAATAATTTGTCCATTATATAATATAAAAATATATAATAAATATCAATATGAAATTAGTTGCATTTCAATTTGAGGCTTAAATAATTTTAGATTTTCAAT
Source organism: Reutealis trisperma (assembly GCA_947687605.1). Classification (NCBI taxonomy): domain Eukaryota; kingdom Viridiplantae; phylum Streptophyta; class Magnoliopsida; order Malpighiales; family Euphorbiaceae; genus Reutealis; species Reutealis trisperma. Next base: position 2,563 of record CANTUT010000615.1, on the reverse strand, counting down.
TCATATCTTCATAATTTTCTTTTTGAAGCTTATTTTTTCCTAAGAAAATCTTTACATAAAACATTTAACAAAAATTATACATAAACAATTGGTGGTAGAAATCAAGAACTAGTGACTAGTACTTAGCAATTAACAGTTAATTATTAATGACCTATTTGATTTAACTTTTAGTTGTAATTGAGAGTTGGAGACCAATAATTGTTATTATAAGCTAATACTGTTTGAACATATTTGCTTAATTTTATCAAATTAATTTACAAAGGAGAAAATTCATGTGCAAATTAGCATGCATCCTAAGTTTTGTCATGGGATCTAAGTGTTCATAGTTTTGCAGCTCCCTTCCATATTTGGAGGCTTTTTTTTTTTTTTTTTTTTTTTTGTTACCTTAAGGATTTGCATATGTAAATAGAGTGACGAGATAGTGTTGTAGTTAGTCTTAATTTCTCTATTACTAGTTGTGTCTAGGGCATAGCCATTTTGTTCAACCCCTTTTATATATATATATATATATATATATATATATATATATATATATATATATATATATATATATATATATATATATATATATATAGCTCCCCTCTATATTTGGAGTTTTTTTTTTTTTTTACCGCAAGGATTTGCATATGGAACTATAGTGACGAGATAGTGTTGTAGTTAGTCTTAATTTCTCTATTACTATTTATGTCTAGGGCATAGCCATTTTGTTCAACCTATATATATATATATATATATATATATGAAATGCGGGTGCACTATAGGTATGAGGTATTTGAACTAACAAATTAATTGTGCTCTGACTTCCAAATAGATTATTGTGTAAGGTCTAAAAGGATCTAAAAACTTTTGAGTCAACTAATTTCATCCAAAGACTCTGCTAGATTTTAATTGTAGGAAATTTGTGAAAATGGTAGAAATAATTGCTAGGAAAATTATAGTAATTACAATAGGAATTCAAATGTGAATACATAAAAAGAAAGCATCAAACCTTGGAAATTAAAACAAGATACTTGTAGGAAAAGGTTCACCTTGGTGGAATTGATTTCCTATATCAGGAATTGTTTATTACTTAGGAGGAATTAACTATTTGTAAGGAGGCCTTTGATTAACTTAAATTGATTGTTGTTGTTGATTTGCTTGTAGAGATTGGTTGATTGAATTTGTCGGTTTGATTGGATGAGTTATTGGTGGTTGTGTAATACCCTAAGTTTGTACATGCATTGATTTGGCCATATGTATGAGTGAGTTGAGTATCATATGTATTCATGTGTTATGAGTTGCATTTTAAGTGTATGAGTGTAAGTGTTAAATTTTGGGTATTTGGCTCATATTTTGCTTGGTGGGCTAGTTTCAGGGAAGTCATGATTGTGAACTTGAAGATCACAATGGTGAATTTCAGACAATAGCTACGAGATAGAGTTTAAGGCGGCCAACTCTAAGCTCGAGATTGTGAACTCAAGATTCACGTCGGTGAATTCTGAATTCACAGCAATGAACTCTGAATTCACAATGGTGATCTAGCTAGAGGAAAAAGTTGATGAAGTTTGTAGATGAGATTTATGGCAATGAACTTTTGATTCATGGTTGTGAACCATGGCAAGGGCATAATCAGAGATTCAGCTCTATATAAGAAATTAATACCCATTTCAGCTCATTTTTCATGATTGTTGAGTTCTAAACCCTAAATCTTCAAGGAAAATACAAGACCCACTCACAATAAATGCTGAAAAAGGTCATCTATTATTTCATCTACCTCATTTAAGGATCTAAGTGTTTTAAGATTTCATTATTCTTCATCACCATTGAAGCACATTTTTAAAAGGTAAGCCAATGCTTTGGTTTTCTTCTTTTTTCTTTATGTGATTCTTAGTTTAAAGTGAGACTAGAATGTGTGGCATGTGTAGAATGCTCATGAGATATTAAATTGATATACATTTGCTTTGGTATGTGTTAATATGTATAGCTCAACCTAGGAGGCATTATGAGGTGGATGAGGGATATGATGATCCCTATGGCTTGATGTGGTAGAGAGACTTCCAAGATTTGGTGAATCATTATTTTTGGTGAGGTGAGTAGAAAATATACTACTATTCTTATATTTGAATTCCAAATGTTAAATGCCTATTTATTAGAAGAACTACAATGAGCATGAGAAGCTATGTGAACTATTGAAGCATGAGAACCTATGTGAACTATTCTATTAATGAGAGTCCTATAAACTCTTATTTGTTTATGGAAAACATTAAATTTACTTGATTATGAGAATCTATGTGTATATAAGCATATTTATTCATATCTTGATAACCCTTAATAGAATAAAAATCCTCAAACTAATGTGGGTTAATCATCAAACATTGTACACATTGTAATTGGTGGAGTGGGTAAAATATCCTACACCTATTTAGGAAGGGTAAATTATCCTAAATTTGAAACCCGATCAGTTTCATGTATTATAAGGAAGAGTATGTTAATAAACCTTTAGTCTTATTACGAGGAAGAGTATGCTAAACTGGCCTCTACTCTTTATTACAAGGAGAATATGTTAATAAATTGTCTCTATTCC